>CM042256.1:4962637-5095137 GCA_023566225.1 Romanogobio albipinnatus | reverse complement strand
TTTTTTTACACGTGAAACATGAACACATGTTATATTGCACACTGTAAACACAATCAAAGCTTCAAAAAAACACGAAGAACGGGACCTTTAACGGTTCTTCATGGAACCATCCACCTCGCCAAAGAACCTTTATTTTTAAGAGTGTATTTGTGTGAATGACACTGGGCATCTTTTATATATTAGCTATTTACCTTCTCAACATGTAGAAAAGCTATGATCTTTGATTCTTCATGCTACTTTCTCATCACCACCTGTTTTTGGTGGTTGTCAGTGTATTAAAAAAGTATATAATCAGTTAATGAAATAAATGTTTTACTCTAAATCTGTAAAGACTCAAATGTTGCTACATAAATGTATATACAGTGAGGAAAATAAGTATTTGAACACCCTGCTATTTTGCAAGTTCTCCCACTTAGAAATCATGGAGGGGTCTGAAATTGTCATCGTAGGTGCATGTCTACTGTGAGAGACATAATCTAAAAAAAAATCCACTTTTTAACTATTTATTTGTATGATACAGCTGCAAATAAGTATTTGAACACCTGAGAAAATCAATGTTAATATTTGGTACAGTAGCCTTTGTTTGCAATTACAGAGGTCAAACGTTTCCTGTAGTTTTTCAGCAGGTTTGCACTGCAGGAGGGATTTTGGCCCACTCCTCCACACAGATCTTCTCTAGATCAGTCAGGTTTCTGGCCTGTCGCTGAGAAACACAGAGTTTGAGCTCCCTCCAGAGATTCTCTATTGGGTTTAGGTCTGGAGACTGGCTAGGCCACGCCAGAACCTTGATATGCTTCTTACAGAGCCACTCCTCGGTTATCCTGGCTGTGTGCTTCGGGGCCGTACGGGCTCGCGACTAGAGCGAGAGAGCAAACGCTTTAGGGAAGCCGGCTGCGCTGCAGTCACAGGACTTCACGAAATCAACAATATCACCAAAGCAAGACAACCCTGCACAGCTTCCCAAAGAACCCAGCGTTAATGGGACAGTGGATGGAGTTTGTTTTTCCGGAGCTGGAGTTGTGCAAGTGTTTGTTTGTTCCCTGAATTTCGGCGACGATGGTTTATAAACAAGGTACAGTTCAACTCCGGATTTGTAGCTCGTCTAATGCTGAAAGATGGAGCAGTCCCAGCGATTAAGGTTCACGGCCGTGTGTTGGTAGCAGACTTTGTGATGTCTTTGTGTTAGTGATCGATTCCATTGTTTTTCTATGTAAACATGCATAGCTCAGCGAATAGCTGCGCGCGCTCATCATTCTTTAGCTCCGCCCGAACGATACGCCCCCAGCCGCTCGGCTTTTTCCGGAAAGACTCGGTACAGCGCATCTTTCTTTTATAAATATATAAAACTAAAGACTTTTCGGAGACATGAAAGATGCAATACTACTCTATAGGTACTCAAGATTGACATGAGATTGACTGAAAATGAGTGTTTCACCCGTAATGTTAATCACAGAACAAAGGGAACAGAGAAAACGGTAGCTTTAATAAGGATTAATCTATATTTCATTTATAATTTATGCAGTGCAGACTGTTTGATAACTTTATTCAATTTCTTGTTGGCCACCAGTTAGAAGGACGGCCACATATGACCTTTATTATAATAGGTTTATTTGAAGATTGTTTGAAGCTCACTTAAATTAAAGTTATTTTTAGCCTAATAAATGCTGAATATGATACCTTTCAATAATACTTTATTGTTTCATAGAGACATCAGTATCGTATTATTCTCACTGATTCTGGCCTTCATTCATAAAAACATAACATTACAACAAATATGTAAAATATACTGTCTTTAAGTTGCTACATTAATTTGGAGAGTAACTGTGAAACTATTACAAAAACTGAACGTGTGACAAAATGTGTGACAGCACTAACTATATGACATTACATTGCCTTTATGAGCTATAGTTAAAGGGCGTCTAATGTTGCTGAATCTAAATTTAACTGCACCTCGAGTGTCTCCTTTCTCTTTTAATTGGAAAAGTCTTGAGTCAAGTAACCACAGTTTTAAACGAGGAAGTGTTTTCCCGGCTGTACATAATGATCTGACATCATTGCTTACTTGACTTTTGATGAAAGTGATTGCTGATAATGAACAACAGTGAAAGCTTCAATGAATCACAGTCCTGCGGGAAAGATCATGTGATCTCAGTCAAAATAACCTAAGAGCCATTCAAGGTGATTACAGTATATACAATATTTGTGTGAATATGCAGTATATTGATTGCACTTCAGTTGAAGAATGAGAGGCATGAACTAAATCATAAATCTCATGAAAAAGGTTCAGCAGCATTTTTACAATAAACAATATAGCTTTAAATTAACATATCTCTTTCATTCATATTAATTAAATAGTCTATATTCATATGTGACATTATTCATTTTTCTTAACATACTATTACAATATTACCTTCATTTCAAATTATAACATTACCTTGCCTATACCTGACCTATTGATTCTATAATTGCAGGTACATTTGGTGTCCAAAGGCATACTTTTTTTGGTGCTTTTGTTTTTCAAATGGTTCTATTTTTATAATTTGTTACTCATTGTTATGGATCACAAGATGTTACAGGCCATAACAATATATTATTTTCTGTAAAAAAGTGTCATATAGCTGGAAATCATGATTTTTTTTGTTGTCTGAATGTGTGTATTTTATTTTACTTATGGTGATACTTCACTTATTTTATTTATAAAAGCCCTAAATATTAATTTGACTAATTATACAACATTAAATTGTTTAAAAATAAATAACTTTTATCTTAAACAAATGTGCGTCCATAAATCTTGTGTCAATTCTGTTACCGTATTATACTTTGCCTTTAAATTGGTGAATTATCTCCCGAAACTATGTAAGATTCAGGAAAGGATGTCACAGAAAAGATCTGAACGTATGAGTGAAAATATTTTTTTTAATCTAAAAAGTTCTTACATCAAGAGTTATTTACTAAAACATCAAAATTGTTACCATGAGTTTATCACTGATCACAGCGTGGGCTGTTTAAAAGTCTTTTAATCATGATTTTATTAGGGCCATGTGCTCAGCATTTATGTGGAGTTTTTGGCTAAAACGTTTAAAATGGTCAATTCTGTTACCGTCAAACTCTGTTAGAGTACCAACGTTGACATAATTGACAGTAACAGAGTTGACAAACAATAATATAAATCAATCTGTTTTGTTTCTGTTAAAAGTAAATAAGGAAGTAACTTGTGTTTGGCAAGCACTGAATTATTCAAATTGCATATATTTTCTACACGAAACTGAAAAGAATTTCTGTTAGTGAACAGTTTTTTTCCCCTTAACTTTTTGACATGCAAAATGTATCTCTAATTACAGAATCACTCATATGACAACCGCGCATCATTTGCATGCAGTCTGTCAATTCTTTTGAATTTTGATAAAGACACAGCAAATAAAAGAAAAGCAGTGGATTATGCAGCAGTTCAGTCTAATCCTGAAATGTGAGTGTGTTTGTGTTCGAGAACAGGAACGAGAAAGCGATAGAGGAGAGTGAATGTGTGTGTGTGTGTGTGTGTGTGTGTGTGTGTGTGTGTGTGTGTGTGGCTTCTCCACCAAATCATCTGCCTTCAGGATTACACAGTAAGTTATTACCTAAACAGGAGCCGATCCCAGATACACAAAAAGGAATAGATGTAGTGACAATAAACTTCCTGTAAATGCTCATTCCTGCATGTAAGCACAAACACACACATTAAGCCATCCTGCCACCCAGCTCCATAAACATGTGCCCACCAAATCAAACCGCACCTGACAAAACAGCCAACATCGATTTTGTGCACTGTAAAAATTGCCAGGAATTTACAGGATTAAAGAGTATTATTTTACAATAAATTACTGTAGTGAGAAATTCACAGTGAAATGAATGCATGCAGGGTCATTTTCTTGAGAATTACTGTTAATCAACAGCAGAATGATGCTGACATCACTGTAACTACTCTTGTTTTACTGTGAATTCACATGATAAAGTTGACTTTAACCACCACTGTAAGAAATTATGTTGCTCAGTGCTGTAATTGATTTGAAGTCACCATGATGGTGATTAGTGTTTCATTAGCTTGAGCTCTTAGATCCTTGTATATTCATATTTCTGTTAAAACAATGAGCTAGAATATAAAATAAGATAATTGGCTGATTTTAAGTTAGTCAAACTATACTATCATCAGCATGAAGATTTATCAATATCTTATTTCAAATTCATAATTAGTCTGTAGATGGATATTTCCCAATGGTAAAGCTGAGCTTTATCCTCATCTTGCCTGATGATGCACAGACATCAATACTCGACATACTAAACAACAATGACACTCAACAAATAATCATAATTAAAGGTCCCGTTCTTCGTGTTTTTTTGAAGCTTTGATTGTGTTTACAGTGTGCAATATAACATGTGTTCATGTTTCACGTGTAAAAAAAACAGTATTTTTAACACAATTTACTCATCTGTGTACCGCTGTTTTCACTGTCCTAAAAACGGCTGATGAGTTCCTTTATTCTATGAAGTCCCTCCTTCAGAAATACGTAACGAGTTCTGATTGTGCCAGCGGTTCCCGTGTTGTGATTTGACCGCAGCTTAGCGCACGTGGAAAGGTCACGCCTCTTAACGGGAGATGTATGCGCTCAATGATCTCTACAGCGTCCCTGGGAAAGCCAAACAAAGGTGATTTGACTCCGGGATGAAAATAACAGCGTCTCGACGACATGGCGACAAACACACTCAAACGCAACACTTCCTCTTCTCCACGCAACACGTCCTCTTCTCCACGTGGGACAGTAACAAGACCACTCCCCCTTTTTCGCGTATTCTTGTGGGCGGATGTTCTGTTCTACTGACGTCATTAATGAAGGAAGTACCAGGATGTAGTCCAAGCCGGCCGTTCGCTGTAGGCTTTGAAAGGGAACTTCTGTTAAATAAAATATCTCGCTTGGCATTGAACTTTGAGCTTTATAATTTTACAGGTATTATTTATGCTCTAACAGCAACATTACACACTAACTAAAGTTTGAACAATGGGATCACAAAGAACGGGACCTTTAAAAAAAAGATCAATTCTGAACATTACAAAATAAACCAACCACACAAACTGTTAAAAGTGAAGCAAAAATAAGTCCATCCGCACAGATAAAACCAACAAGAGTCAAGAAACTCCACAGCATAATCTATTCATGCCGCACTGCATGCTGGGTACATTCATAGTACATATACACTGTAGAAACACAGTATGGTATTGTAGATATTACAATAAATTTCCAAGAGTGCAGTTAAGATAAATCCAACTGTGGCAATTATTAACCTGGAGAATACTGTAATTTCACACTAAAATGTTGAACAGTGGGGCGTGTTCGTTGTTGTTGACGTGTCTGAACATTGGTCAGTTGACAACAATGCATTTAAAATAGTAAGAATGAAGTTGACATTGAGATATAATTAGTATGAAATACGATGTTGAAATCTCCACTCATCAATCACTGCCACCTCTTGTCTAAAACGAGTCCAATGGGGCAGAGCACTGCTGGCACTGGTGTGAATGGCGTTAACCATAAATTAAAGATCTAATAAATTATTTCAAAGAAAACCCAGTTCCTTAGACGGTTTCATGTGTGTCTGAACTGAACCGAAATTAGACATTTAGACCTCTGGGGTTAAGATCAGTATGGTTGGAGGTGAATCAGGCAATTCATAACCTTTGGGTTTAGATAGACGTGAGACCTTTAGAATGGAGAACAGGTTAATGTGACGTTGTTTACAGCGGTGGATTTATTAAGTGCGCAATTAATCAACTAATAAAATGATTAATCTGACAAAAGTGTGATGAACAAGACAAAACAAAAACACACCCATTTTCAGAAAACGTCTAGAGATGAACTGAAACTAAAGAAAACTAAGTACACGGTAAAAAGCGATCAGCTGACCCAACTTTAAAAAAGTGAGGAAACCCGTTGCCTCAAAATGATTAAGTAAATAATCCATGCGCAATTGGAAAAAATAAGTTATGTGAACCTGACAATTCCATCAACTTTCAATTAATCACTTATTTACGTAATAATTAAGGTAGCTGGTTTCCTCACATTTTTACGTTAGATCAACTTTTGTAACGTTTAGCCTACACTGTAAATGAGTTATCACAACTTTTTATCTTTTTTCAAATGAACTTAGATCATTAATGTGGTTCAGATAACATAACATTTCGACTTTCTATTTATTAAACCAATTGTATTAACTCAAATTTTTAATGGGCTGTTCAAAATGCAAGGGCAATCAGGTACAATTACTTTTTTTAAGTTACACCAACAATATTCTTTTCACAGTGTAGAAGGCTTTAAACATATTTTTAGGAAAATGTGTTCAAGCAAGCTTGGTTTATTAGTCTGCTCTTTGGTAATAAATATATAAATCATACGAAGAAATCAAAATCAATTCAACCCCCGTATCCTTATCTCTCATTACCCTAATCAGCATGTTTACATAACTTTACGAGCGCACTGCTATACTGTGTGTTTATCTTTCCCTCTGATTAGCTGCATTTATACAGGACTTTGAATAATAACGACTGACTTCATGATGAAGCTTTATGCACTGGAAATGAGTGGCAGCCAGTGGCCAGCTGACTGATGATAATAAAACCAGTCAGGGCTTGTGTCTGTCAAGCCGTGTTTGCGTAGCGATGTGTGCGTATGGCGTGTGTGTGTGTGTGTGTGTGTGTCTAGGAAAGATTTGTGAGGCCTCAATCATCTTCATGCTTCATGTTTCTCACTGGCCTTGAACTTCAGTTCTTGAATGGTCAGTTATTAAACATAGTAGTGGATGGAATAAACATCTAAGCAATAACAAATGTCCTTTTCCTACAGTAAGCCATAAACTTCTGTATTTTATCTTATCAGTAGTGTTAGGAAAGTGCTGGCTATTTTTAAACGTCATTGAAACAGAAGATTTTCTGCATTCTGAAAATGTTTGTCTGATGTTCAGAATGTATTGGGGGATATCAGGTCAAATGGGCCATTTAAGGTTTGGAGGTCCCAGCCCCTCTGGAATTTAAAGCCAATGACTGAAAAGGATTTCAAACTGTTGTCATAACTGTGCTTGACAAGTAACAGGTGATTTGATTGGTTTATGGTTGCTATGGTGGGCGGGGCAATAATTCAAATCAAGACTGCACCAGAAAGCTGCATGGTAAGTAGCCTGGCATACCAAATCTAACTAAACTATTATAAGGATGATAAATCTATAAAAATAAAAAAAACATGCGCATAAAAAACTATGCATTATATCTGTCTTGATGGCATCCATCAGAAATAATGCTGTTAGTTTGGTATATGAACATATTTTTTGGAAAAGTGATGTTTTTCTTGACGGCCCAATTTACCTTAACCCACTGAGGTAAAATGGGCCACATGGTTTCAGCTAAAATGGGCCATCCTCTGTGTCACTCACAAACACACATACATGTGTGTGAGGGTGTGTTGGTGTGCAAGTGTGTGGGTGCGTGTGTACACTCGCACACCGACACACACACACACACACACATATGTTGGTGCAACAACATTATGGGGACTCCTATAGGCGTAATGGTTTTTATACCGTACAAACTGTATTTTCTATCCCCCCACCCATAAACCCAACCATCACAGGAAACATTCTGCATTTTTACATTTCTAATAAAACATTGTTTAGTATGTTTTTAAAGCGATTTGATTTACAGGGACATTTAGAATGTCCTCATAAACCACTTTGATGTTGTAATACCAGTGTAATTGGTAAATGTCATTATACAAATTTGTGTCCTCATAAATCACATAAACAAGCACACACCGACACACACACACACACACACACACACACACACACACACACACACACACACACACACACACACACACACACACACACACACACACACACCAAAATGTTTTTTTTAGTTTTTTTAATGGCATGCTTTAATGTTTGTTTAATGCAGTTTAAATTTATGTGGCTACATAAAATTAAAATTGATGATAAATCACTATTTCCCTTTGCAGTTTGACTGGCCCATTGGTTACCTGAAACAGCGGCCCATTTTACCTGAAACAGCTCATGCTAAAAGAAGTTGGCACAGCTGATGTTTTAAGAACTGTAGGGCTTAAATAATTATATTTTTTTACATAATTTCAACACAACATTTTAAAAAGCAGTGATTCATAATCATAAAAACACATGGAAAAGGCATATATGGTATTGTATTATTGTCCCAAGCGATTTGTGGCCCAATTTAGCTGATATCACCCTCATGATTATATTTTATGTAACTCATAGACTCCTACATCAATATAAACATCAATATAATACATTAGGGCTGGGTAAATGGGACAGAACACATGTTGGGTTCATTTTACCCAGCATAATGGGTTGATTCATTTTTAATATAATACTTTTTTTTTAATTCATACAATAATTAATTTTTACGAATTAACATAAATCAAAATCACAAAAATACTCCATGCATAATAATTCCTAGTTATTTTTGATCATATTTTACAGTAGTATAGCATATTTAATATAGTTTTTAATACATATTGCCTACATTTAAGCTTGTTTAACAAATATTAGAAGTAAAAATTAAATATTTAGAAGTAATTCAAGTGTAATCGACCGGCGTCTGTTGTCCGTTTCCACCATAACGGCGCTAGATCTCGTGCTGAGGCTTGTGTCGTGTTCAGCGGGGGAACTTCTAACTTTAGACCGCCGCCCTGCGTTTCTATCGTAGCCGAAATATGATGTGACTGGCTCCATAACAGTGGCGGGGCGAGCCCCAAAATGTAATTGGCCACCCCATGTGCCCCCCTATTCCATCAGAGTTGTAATGTAATATGTTGTTGGACTTGTCAGTATTAATTATTTACTAGTTGTACTAGTGGTTTTCTTAACCATAACGAATATTTTACAGTGCTTTGCTTTATTTCTATTTAATTTTATGCATGCCACTGCACTCATCCCCTGTTTGCTGTGGCTGTGGAGCGCCTCCACACTGGGAAGGAACCACTGTACCGTGACGTGTTGTTATCGGAGTAAATAGTGGGCAAAAAATAAACTAAAACTAAACCAATTTACACATTCAGGAGCAAGAAGACGCGAATGAGAAGTTGCGCGCGCCGTTGGAAGATTGTGTGTGTGCGCTCACCCGAAGCGCGCAAACCCGCATCTCAGACAGCGAGCAAATACCGAGTTCTCTTTCAAGTCTTGCGCTTAAACGGACAAATTCACACAAAAATAGTCAACATGACCGTCTTGAGTATCCTAGCAAACATAATATTCCTGCGGTCTGTGTTTTTAATCAAACAACAAAAGACAAGGAAATCACTCTCTCATCTTGATTGAATAGCTTTTGTAACTTCAATTTAACAATACAGTAATATATGCAATGTTATTTTACATTTGATTACTGATATTCAATATTCAAAAGCACTGTTTATTTTGCTCTATTGTATTTATTTGTGTGTTGCATAGTTAGATTATTTGTTCTTATTTCTTTATTTTTATTTTACTTTTCTCCCTGAATATAGCACATACAAACTGAACCATGAGTAATTTGAACAGTTACACCCCTAGTAAATATGTAAATAATAAATATGTTGTATTACAGGCCCCCATTAATTATTCTAAAAATAAGTTAATTCAACAAAGGTAACCTCTTTTGCTGCATATTTTTGATGGTTCAAATGAATACTCTACATGCTTTACCATTTATGAACTATCATATATGTGCCCTGTATCATCACCATTCATATCTATGTAACCAATAAATCAATTACTACTAGAAAACAAAATTGTTTACAAAAAAAATAAAAATATGGATCTAGTAATTTAATTTTGCTCTCAAAATGCACCAGATTTATGCATTTAAATTTAAAATGGAAAGAAAATGCTCTTTCGGGGAGCACCTTAGAGGGATATATGTCTCCCCAGCAGGCTCACAAAATCCAGTGCGAAACAATGAATAATATAATATATTTATAATGCAATATAAATATGAATAAACACTTCTACAGCTTATCAAGATAGAGCATTTGTTGCTCTATCTTGTTTACAACTATAACTATGATGGAAAAACATCTTGCTTGCAGTGCATTTACCACAGGCCATGGGCGTCGGAAGCAAAAAATATGTGGGTGGGTCCTCAGAAATGTTTTAATGGAGTAGATGCCAATTACATTAAGTACAAATATACCGCTTTGCTTGCTAAACGTATAGTTCGGAAAGACAAAATTACGAAAATCGCCATATCATATAGAGCGTCAGTAGTGTAGGGGTAAGACGCACGGCATCTAGTTTTGACACAAATCGACCCGCGGTTCCTTTCGCCGAACTCAATCTTCTCCGTTTTCCCATCACATATCAGATCGGAAAGGCATTTATTTTCAATAAAAATGAAGAAAATATTATAAAAGTGGAAATAACGCATCTAACGTGTTTAATAATAAGTGTTTATCGATTAGGGGTAGGTAAACACACATGTGCAGAATGTTAGAGACGATAAAAGTGAGTGGGTCCAATATCATTGATCGTAAAAAGTGGGTGGGTCTTGTCCCACATACATACAATGGTTCTGACGCCCATGCCACAGGCCATGTGCTTTTACTACTGTTGAGTTATTTATTTCATACAGGGCCGGCCCAAGCCCTTATGGGGCCCTAAGCAAAATTTTATTTGGGGGCCCCTCGGTGCCACCAATATGATTGACTATTGTCAATTCTTGATAATTCGCACACCCAGTATCAATTTTAGTAGTTGTAGCTGTGTTGCTTTCATCATGTCTGGCTGTAATGGTCTTACCCTTATACGGTTTTTAATTGTAACAGTAGCAAACCCACAGGTGTGGTCAGGTGTTAATATTCAAAGCCTTACAGTACTACAGTTCAGACTGGGATATGTACTTAAAAATAAAATAAAAAAATGTAAGTAGTTTCTTATGCTGAATATGCTCACTTTTCCCCAGGATTCTTTGATGAATAGGAGGTTCAAAAGAACAGCATTTCTCTGAAATAGAAAGCTTTCAAAAAATCCTAAAAATATTGTACACAACTGTTTTCACTACTGATAATCATAAATGTTTCTTGAGCGTCAAATCCTCATATCAGAATGATTTGTGAAGGATCACGTGACACTGAAGACTTGAGTAATGATGATAAATTCAGCTTTGATCACATGAATAGATCACACTTTACTATATTCATATAAAGCAGATGTTTTACATTATAATAATATTTCACAATGTTGCCGTTTTTACAGTATTGTTGATCAAATGAATGCATCCTTGGTGAGCAGAAGAGACTTCTTTTAAAAACAAGAAATAAAACAGAGCTTTTATTTTGGCGGAAATTTTATTTTTTGCATTCCATTCGACTGTGTAGAAAGAACCTTTTTATTTTCTAAATAAAAACTTCTAAAATATAGGCAACACAACTTGGGACGATATAGCACTTGCAGAAAAACATTTATTGAGAAACTGGAAGCTATGCTGTACTCCGTACAAATCATGCAGCACGTCAGACAAGATATTCGCACTAAACCATATCACATTCTCAAATCCATCCATTCATAAAAAGGTTACCGGGCCACTGATGAGTAAGGTTATGTTTAAGCGCTGGTTTTCTCGCACTTGGACTTTGAACCCTGGCTAACAAGCGAATAGTGTCTGGCCGATGGCGCCGCGAGCTCGTGCAATGTAGTCAGAATCAATCCGTGCATATATTAGAAACATAACATTTTGCAGTTTATTTAGTAATTTTTTAAGGCCATTTCGCGATTTCAATCATCATGAAAAAGTCATTTCATTTGCTCTTGGGGGCCCCTGGTGGCAAAGGGGCCCTAAGCAACCGCTTAGTTCGCTTATGCCTTGGGCCGGCTCTGATTTCATATCACATTTCAAGTTACTAATTTTAAAAGGTCCCATTCTTCGTGTTTTTTTGAAGCTTTGATTGTGTTTACAGTGTGCAATATAACATGTGTTCATGTTTCGCGTGTGAAAAAAAACAGTATTTTTAACACAATTTACTCATCTGTGTACCGCTGTTTTCACTCTCCTAAAAACGGCTGATGAGTTCCTTGTTCTATGAAGTCCCTCCAGAAATACGTAACGAGTTCTGATTGTGCCAGCGGTTCCCGTGTTGTGATTTGACCGCAGCTTAGCGAACGTGGCACGGTTCCTGTGTTGTGATTTGACCGCAGCTTGAGCGCATGTAACTTGCACGGAAAGGTCACGCCTCTTAACGGGAGATGTATGCGCTCAATGATCTCTACAGCGTCCCTGGGAAAGCCAAACAAAGGTGATTTGACTCCGGGATGAAAATAACAGCGTCTCGACGACATGGCGACAAACACACTCAAACGCAACACTTCCTTTTCTCCACGCGACACTTCCTCTTCTCCACGTGGGACAGCAACAAGACCACGCCCCCTTTTTTCGCGTATTCTTGTGGGCGGAGGTTAGTCTGTTCTACTGTTCTACTGACGTCATTAATGAAGGAAGTACCAGGATGTAGTCCAAGCCGGCCGTTCGCTGTAGGCTTTGAAAGGGAACTTCTGTTAAATAAAATATCTCGCTTGGCATTGAACTTTGAGCTTTATAATTTTACAGGTATTATTTATGCTCTAACAGCAACATTACACACTAACTAAAGTTTGAACAGTGGGATCACGAAGAACGGGACCTTTAATTCGTTTTCACGCAGAATAATAGTTTTGTTATCAATAATATACAGTATTATTACCTTCAGTGTAGGGCTGTTTATACTGGTTCACTGTTTACATGTATTTAAATGTGCCAGCCCTCTCTGAGTCTGTGCCCCAGCCGCCCCCCCCCCCCCCCCCCACAAAAAATTGTCTAGACCCGCCCCTGCTCCATAACCTGTCCATAAACAAACAGGGAACAGTTCTGAGAATATATTTTAACATCCTATGTATTTATATTCTGTATCTTTTTGAATAAAATACTAACATTTTATGTAACGCATCAGGCGTTTCCATCACGCGAAAAGACTGACACGACACTCGTTTAGGCGGCTCACATCGTGTTCATGTTGCTTTGCATAAAATAAAAGATATACCGCACAATAACGAATTTATAGATTAAATAAAATGTAGGCTATACAATCCTGTATTTTACCGAAGACGTGCCCAAATTTGACGGAGCTGCACTCATGAAGAGGCCGAAAAAAGCCTGCGAATGCCGTGATAAAAACTCAGAATCTGGGTAACACAAAAACTACCCAAACACTGAAAAAAATAGCCAAAAAAAATGATTTGGGTAGAAAAAATAACCCACGATGTAGGCATAGGCTGCATAGGCTAGGCCTACATAACAACGCATCTTGATTTTTTAATAATATTTTTGCTTAGCCTATTTTGAATTAACATTGAAGAATAAATATTCTGCAACATGGCAATAACATAAAAAAACCTGCAATTAGAAAAGATTTGGCAACCGTCCTTCAAACATGGATTTTATCAGTAAATTCTGCTTGAGGGGCTTAAACAGAAAGAAGATGACTGAAAACCGTTTCTCTTTAATACCCTCCTGTAATCCTTTAAAAGACAACAAGCATGAATGACGCGATAAAACGACAGCTTTGTAAATGCTCAAGGTTTGTTAAGCAAATTTACAATATAATCATTTATGATTATAATAATGAGAAAAACACTTAGAAAAGACGTACTATAAAATGGCACTTGATATGTAAAAACAAAAACAAGAATAGGCCTATTATTGATTTGGAGGCTCTTAAATGGCTTGTAAATAAGGCATGAAGTGGGTGAACTGATAGAACAAAGATTGATCTATCTATCTTCAGGGGTTGGGTAAAGAAACTGAAACACTGGCCCATCTTCACTGATTCACATTCCACCAGTAAGAGCCGAGTGTGAAGGTTGAATTAACAGAGCAATAGCACAGCAGTACATAAAATATTGCAGTCCAAACAACATAACAGGAGACATGAGAGTTCAGAAGAGAACAAATTATTGGTGTGAAGTCTTTGTGGTATATCGAGTGCTATGGTATCCTGGTATTATGGTAATGTTGACATAGGATGAACCACATCCAACAGGAGTATCTGTTGAAGCAAGAGGAAGCTGTCTGAAAGGGAGGTCCAGGTTCTAACCCGGATTGCAACCAAAACACATTAAACCACAGCTGTCCAATTTCAGAAATAAACGCGCACCTCGACTCGACTGTTTCCACCAAAACTGTTTGTCGGGAGCCCCACAGAGTAAATATTAATGCTCGGGCTGCTGTAGCCAAACCTTTGGTCACTCCACTCGTGCCAGTGCCAAATGTCGGTTTCATTGGTGCCAAAAGTGCAAATCTTTGGCTGTGGAAGATGTGTGGAAGACGTTTTGTTCTCTGATGTGGTTCACTGTCTTTCCCACATCTGTGGGAGTTTTGGTGTGGAGAAGCCCCAAAGGAGCTGAACACCCGGACTGGGTGGATCAGTGATGGTTTGGGCTGCAAAACGTTGCATGACCAAACCGGAACCCTGGGATAATTGAACCCTGGGCTTATCCGCTTGTCAGTGACGACGATATCTATAGACTTTTAAAGTAATCAGCTTACCCAGTTTACTTTGTTATTGGTGTTTTATTCTATTTAAATATCGAAATGTTAATGTACAGAAGAAAAAGGAAAAAACTTGGATATCAAACTGCATTTGCAAGGGACATTGGTTAGGTTCCAATTTGAACAGAAATGTTATAGACAGAAGAACCTTTCTGCGAAGAGTTCTTAAAAGAACGTTTCTCCTTTTGTGCAGTGGAAAGTTTCCATGGATGTTAAAGGTTCTTCATGGAGCCATCAATGCCAATAAAGAACCGTTATTTTTAAGAGCGCATGCTCATCTTTGCTCACTCCTTTTTAAGTTATCTTGAGTAAAACAGTTAATTTTGATGAAGCACATACAAAAGCCCTTAACCGGAAGCGATCCAATCTGATTTACAGAATATGGATGTTAGGTTGGGCATAACCCCTACTGTGCTTGATGGGTGCCAAGGCCACCGAACCCTTCTGAAGGACCATGTGCACCAGGGGTGTTTCCTCCAAAGAGGCAACTGATGCAGTGTCTCCTCGCTAAAAAACTGAATGATAAAATAATCGATTACAAAAATTACAAAATGTGACATTAAAAAGTGTAAAAGTCACTCGCTTTTCTAAAGTGACAGTCTATCTATCTATCTATCTATCTATCTATCTATCTATCTATCTATCTATCTATCTATCTATCTATCTATCTATCTATCTATCTATCTATCTATCTATCTATCTATCTATCTATCTATCTATCATTTTCTGTCTGTCTGTCTGTCTGTCTGTCTGTCTGTCTGTCTGTCTGTCTGTCTGTCTGTCTGTCTGTCTATCTATCTATCTATCTATCTATCTATCTATCTATCATTGTCTGTCTGTCTGTCTGTCTGTCTGTCTGTCTGTCTGTCTATCTATCTATCTATCTATCTATCTATCATTTTCTGTCTGTCTGTCTGTCTGTCTGTCTGTCTGTCTGTCTGTCTGTCTGTCTATCTATCTATCTATCTATCTATCATTGTCTGTCTGTCTGTCTGTCTGTCTATCTATCTATCTATCATTGTCTGTCTGTCTGTCTGTCTGTCTATCTATCTATCTATCATTGTCTGTCTGTCTGTGTCTGTCTGTCTGTCTGTCTGTCTGTCTGTCTGTCTGTCTGTCTATCTATCTATCTATCTATCTATCTATCTATCTATCTATCTATCTATCTATCTATCTATCTATCTATCTATCTATCTATCTATCTATCTATCATTGTCTGTCTGTCTGTCTGTCTATCTATCTATCTATCATTGTCTGTCTGTCTGTCTGTCTGTCTGTCTATCTATCTATCATTGTCTGTCTGTCTGTCTGTCTGTCTATCTATCTATCTATCTATCTATCTATCATTGTCTGTCTGTCTGTCTGTCTATCTATCTGTCTATATATCTATCAATCCATTCATCCATCCATCCATCCATCCATCCATCCATCCATGTACCCAATACACCCTAGCAACCACCCAGAACACCATAGCAACCAATATAACAATCTCTTTGTCTAAAAGACTACATGGCCTTAATTGTTAAAACTCTTATAACTTCAAACTGCTTCAAACTTAAGACCATTACATTTCAATCATTTTAAGTTACTTCAAACTTTCTGGCCAGGCTTTCTCAAGCCAAGTTTGTCTTGAAAAACTATTATCTATTAACTAAATCTATTTTTTTTGTGTGTGTGTTAAAATTTGTACTCAAATTGCACTGCTAATCATATAATTTGCACTGAAAAAATATTGGTAAAAAAGAAAAAGTAAAAAAGTAAAGGGAGTCCCAGGAATCTGGTGTTCCTGTAACTGGGATGGCAGGATCATGAGGCCGTTATCTGATAATCTGAATAACTTTGCACAGGTGTGTTATTAACCAAATATACTCCTCTCACCCACTGATACAGCGATGAAATGGAAAGATTTCGAAATGCTGACACTTGTGTGTGTGTGTGTGTGTGTGTACAACCTTATCATCAGAAGTGTTTCAATGTCAGTGTCTCTCTAATTAATCACAGTTAAACAAATGAACTGTCTCGCACACAAATACACCCACGTGCACATGGGTAGTGCTGACAGACCTCTCAAATCCCATTCAAAGCTTTCCTTCAAGGGTAATAAACAGGCCCCTGCCATAGCAACACGCTAATGTTGCATTAAACATTACAGCGCAGTTGATATTTTACGTTATCGGGTTACATTTAGCCACATTCTTCGGCACACATATACGCAAACACACCTGGGCCACACCTACACACATCAACAGGGCCCAACAACCACTTCAAAACAAGAAGAAGTGAGTAGAGAAGAGATGGAACGAGAGAAAAAGAGATGTTTGCAGGTGGATCGCCTCCGCAAAAGCTCTGTCATGCAGAATACAACCTCAAAACAGCATCCATTTATGACTTTGATGTAGGTGTGTAAGTCTTTCTGAATAGAGCGGAGCAAAGAAAGGAGAAGCGAATGAAAGCGAGAGAGAGAGAGAGAGCGATACACAGCACAGAGAGGTGCGGGGCAATGTTCAAGAGCACATATCATCTGTTAACCTGCGCTAAACAAAGAGAGGTTTACACTGCTGAGGAATTCAAAGAACTTTTGGCAGAGAAAGAGCAAGACAATAGCGGCCCCGGCGAGAGCGAGACTCACTCTAAATCTGCCACATTGTGTTTCTGGCTTTGATCTCCTCAAACTTGCCTGCATGTGTAAGGTTTTGCTCTTTAAATACATTAAGACCTCAGACGCAGTTGGGGTATTTGCCCAAAGATTAGTTTACTTAAAAACAGAGAGACAGAAACCGCCCGAGTCAGAAAGCCCAACAGAACGACTAATCTGCCATTCAGAACACTATCGCTGCATTACAACAAGACTGTGTGTGTGTGTGTGTGTGTGTGTGTGTGTGTGTGGTTCAAAGGACTTCGGCTCATAAAGCAGTCAGGGCCTTTTGTGTAAATACTTTATTCGGTAACAGCATTTGATCCAGGAGCAGCCAAAATATACAAATGTAACAATTTGGAGTTAAGCTTGACAAGAAAGCAATGCTGTGTGTGTGTGTGTGTGTGTGTGCATGTGTAGAGGTTTACGTTACTGGGTATTAGCTTGTATTTTGCCAAAACATATTAGGAAAAAAGTAGTTTAACCCAACTACGAACATCCACTTAGCTACATAACTTTAAATGTCAGGACAAAATGCTTCACTGACTGTTCACACAAAGTAAAGTTTAGTGTGTTTGCGTTTACACCTTTTTTATTTCACAATTATGTTTTGACTAAATGATTCCCTTAAACTTCATTCAGCCAAATCCGGCCATGCAATGTCACATTCAGCATAACATGTTTACATGCACTTTAAAAGTCAGATTTTAGACTAAAACAATAATCTATCTTTTTTGTAAATGTCATATATTAATACAATTTTTCTATTTGAATATATTTTAAAATGTAATTTATTCCTGTGATCAAAGCTGAATTTTCAGCATCATTACTCCAGTCTTCAATGTCACATGATCCTTCAGAAATTATTCTATGATTTTTTTTTTATGATTTATGATATGGTTTTTCTTTTTGATACATCTGATACAGTTTTACAGGATTTTCTTATGTAATAGAAAGTACAAAAGAACAGCATTTACTGGAAATATACTAGAAATATTTTGTAACATAATAAATGTCTTTGGTGTCACATCAATTTAATGCAACCTTACTGAATAAATTATTAATTTCTTTCTACTGACCACAAGCGGTAGGTTTTGAATGGTAGTCTATCAGTAATGATGTTTAATATCAAATAAAATTTCTGAAAAAGCAAACACATTTTTTTCACATTTGTCTTTTAATGTGTGGTTGCAGGTACATTAGAGCAAGCTCCAAATGCTGTAATGAAAAGAGGAAATCAATGCAAAATATATAATCTATATAATAATATTGTTTTATTCAGCTAAAGCTAATCATTTTGCAAATAATATAATTGTATATACACCGATCAGGCATAACATTATGACCACTGTTAGTGGGTGGGATATATTAGGCAGCAAGTGAACATTTTGTCCTCAGAGTTGATGTGTTAGAAGCAGGAAAAATGGGCAAGCGTAAGGATTTGAGCGAGTTTGACAAGGGCCAGATTGTGACGGCTAGACGACTGGGTCAGAGCATCTCCAAAACTGCAGCTCTTGTGGGGTGTTCCCGGTCTGCAGTGGTCAGTCTCTATCAAAAGTGCTCCAAGGAAGGAACAGTGGAGAACCGGCCACAGGGTCATGGGTGGCCGTGGCTCATTGATGCACGTGAGGAGCGAAGGCTGACCCGTGTGGTCTGATCAAACAGACGAGCTACTGGAGCTCAAACTGCTCAAGAAGTTAATGCTGGTTCTGATAGAAAGGTGTCAGAATACACAGAGCATCTCAGTTTGTTGTGTATGGGGTGGCAGAGCCGCTGACCAGTCAGGGTGCCCATGCTGACCCCTGTCCAGCGCCCAAAGCACCAACAGTGGCACATGAGCATCAGAGCTGGACCACGGAGCAATGGAAGAAGGTGGCCTGGTCTGATGATCACGTGGTCTCTTACATCACGTGGATGGCCGGGTGTGTGTGTGTGGCTTACCTGGGGAACACATGGCACCAGGTGCACTATGGGAAGAAGGCGTGTGGCAGTGATGCTTTGGGCAATGTTCTGCTGGGAAACCTTGGGTCCTCCATCCATGTGGATGTTACTTTGACACGTCCCACCTACCTAAGCATTGTTGAGACCATGTACACCCTTTGGAAACGGTATTCCCTGGTGGCTGTGGCTCTTTCAGCAGATAATGCGCCACCACAAAGCACAAATGGTTCAGGAATGGTTTGAGGAGCACAAGAATGAGTTTGAGGTGTTGACTTGGCCTCCAAATTCCCCAGATCTCAATCCAATCGAGCATCTGTGGGATGAGCTGAACAAACAAGTCAGATCCATGGAGGACTTAAAGGATCTGCTGCTAACATCTTGGTGCCAGAGACCACTGCACACCTTCAGGGGTCTAGTGGAGCCCATGCCTCGACGGGTCAGGGCCGTTTTCACATCTGACCGGGGTCTGCGACCCAAAAAGCTGCCACAGCAAAATGGAAATTACAAGTCAGTGCACTTTCTTCCGTCATCTCTGTTTTGATCATTAACAATGAGCCCTTAAAGATTGTTTTACTTATGAGAGAATCTGGAATTAAAGTGCAAATAAACATCAACGCATTATTTAGTGTTCGGTGAGTATGTCAATGTGCGAAATGCCCTGACGAAAGGTCAAGATAACTTAAAAGGTGACAGGGCAGGGGTGATATCTTCAGTCAAAAATTTCAATCAGCAACATCTCGAACAAGGCAGCCCCACTCTGAGATCTGTCATCAAGAGAAACCCTGCGGATCAGACACACTCCCGTCCCAGACACGGACATCATCTCAGGAATGCAGATGTTTCTGATGTTTCTTGTGCTCTCATCTGGAAGGAGGAGAAGGTTAAAATAAAGAGCTCATCAGAAAATCACATCATTTTGTATTTTTGGCTTGAAATACAATTGCCTATTGTACTGTGTGTCCACACGTGCTACAGGATGTGTTTCTGTTCAGGAGGAAGGCGCTAATCAGGCAAACGCCCTTTTGACCGCCCTGTTAACGTTAATTTCACAAATGCTACGGTGGCAATTGCAAAAAGATACAGTTTAATGGAAAATAATTTTTGAGTTCTAGAAATGACAGTGTGTTTTTATAGTATAACCTCAAAAGCAAAAAGGGATAGGCCTACTTGGTCAGGATGTCATCTTTTTAACTTATTAAAAAGAGATAATCCAGATTTTCAAATGAGGTGTATGCTTTGAGTATGCATTAAAAATCGCCCAAACTCATTGAAAAAGCTAGCCTAGAAATCTAGACACACCCTAGCGGCAGAAAATGTATTTTGCCGCAAGTGTAGTCTAGCCCAAACTCATTGAAAAAGCATGCCTCTACCAACATTTTAGCAAAACTACAAAAATACCTATTTGCTGTCGTTTCCAAGTAAAACTGTTATGGCTTTTCACGCAAATTATGATTGCAGGGGCAGATTATCAATTAATAAAGACTCATTTTTGACTAATGATTGCTTGCATATGTTGCCACCTCAAAACATACTTTGTATTGTTTTACGGAGCCCCTAAAGGGACATAAGGTGGTGGGAAAAAATATAGGATGGCAGGAAAATATATTTTACAAAGCTTTTGCATTCTCTCGCAAAGATATTTGCGTTCTCTCACAAAACCTGTTGGCAGTGTTTCAGACAGGACAATTAGGTTGTAGTTCGTTGTCTACGTTACTATGATTGGCAAGAGGTGTCATTTGGGTTTTAACAGCTCACGAGTTATTGATCCGGAAAGTTATATTATTAAATTATATATTGCCAACTTTACTGAACTTGCTGCTCTTGGAATTATTGAGTTAATCGTAATCACGACTTGAGAAGTGGGAATTATCAAATTTCCGATAGCATGTGAACGCAGCATAAGCATTGGTTTCTTTATAGGCTACTTAAGTCCAAGTTCAAAATAAAATGATCCATTGTTGAAGGAACACGCCACTATTTTTGAAAATCGGCTCATTTTCCGTCTCCCCTCGAGTTAAACAGTTGAGTTTTACCGTTTTCCAATCCATTCAGCCGATCTCCGGGTCTGGCGGTAGCACTGTTAGCATAGCTTAGCATAGATCATTGAATCTGATTAGACCGTTAGCATCTCGCTCAAAAATGACCAAAGAGTTTCAATATTTTTCCCATTTAAAACTGGACTCTTCTGTAGTTACATCGTGTACTAAGACCATCGGAAAATGACGGAAAAGTTGTGATTTTCTAGGCCGATATGGAACTATACTCTCATTCCTGCGTAATAATCAAGAGCTGTGAGCCGTCCCATGAGTGCAGCGGCGCAATGATATTACACAGCGGCTGAAAATAGGCTAACTTCCAGACCCGGAGATCGGCTGAATGGATTCGAAAACGGTCAAACTCAACTGTTTAACTCTAGAGGAGACGGAAAATGAGCCTATTTTCAAATATAGTGGCGTGTTCCTTCAACAATGGATCATTTTATTTTGAACTTGGACTTAAGTAGCCTATAAAGAAACCAATGCTTATGCTGCGTTCACATGCTATCGGAAATTTGATAATTCCCACTTCTGAAGTCGTGATTACGAGCTCATTGCATTCAAATGGGAGAGCCTTCATGTGCAAAAGTTTTGTGAGAGAACGCAAAAGATTTGAAAAATATTTTTCCTCGCATCCCCATTTTTCTTCCACCACCATGTTCCTTTAGGGGTTATGATTTATAAACTAATAGCAGGCCTACATTTGAACATTTCCATCGCATATCCAGCTCCATAGGCAACTGCTTTTCCGATGCAGTAAACTTGCTCTCTTGGTATCAACAGCGTTGGACATTCGATGCGGAGCGCTCCCGAGTCCCGTGAAAAGGTAAAATGGCATGGACCGCTTTTAGGGCCGCTGCAGTTTCAGGACTGCATTTCTAGGACCCTATTTTTTTTGTGACAGCTCTATATCTAGACAACTGTACTTCACCAGACGAGACCTGATTCAAACCTTTTCACCTTATTTTTAACAAAACTGCAGGTAGCGCCAGCTATTTTCGGATGCATGCCACAGACATTTGAAGGTATAAAATAAAAATAATAAAAATTGTATTTCCGTTAATTTATACATTGAAAATACACTAAATATTTAAATACACTATTTATTACTGTTTTAATTTACAGTTTGTTAGAATTAAGTTTTCACATTGGTGTACTTAACAGTCTCATTCAGCAATACAAAACAAACACACACTCACGCACGCACACACACACACACACACACACAAAGTCTAAACGTGACAAGTTTCTGACATTTGTCTTGAAGAAGAAGCATGCATTTGAAGTCTTTTGATCCCTCAAAGTATTTCTTTATTTCTAACAGGGATTTAGAGATTTGCATTAATATTCAGAGTTGTTTTCTTAAGAAGGTCCAGCCTCTTCAATCATATTTCTTCACTGATGTTCAATTGAGAGCCTGATTGTTGTCTTAGATGTTTGTTTATTTCATGTGGAAGGAATATCACAGTAAACAACTGCAGTGCTATGAAAAATAAGCACGATGAATCCAGATCAATTGGACCGATTTTTTTCCCCTCCAATTTTTGGATAATAGCACATTTGATTATTTATTTATTTTTTATGTATACAGTATATGCATTGTACATATATGTATTAGATTTTTTCATATATATGTAAACATATATGTTTACATTTAATATGTTTTTTTAAGATAAATATTGCTGTTCACAGTACCTGCAAATCAAAAAGAGTTTCAATCTAAAAGAGCGAACAATGAGCAACCTTATTATTTGAAGGCCACTCCCACTCACAATTTCTACCCAACAATATATTTTACAGCCTGGCATAACTAGAAAGATGTATATTCATTATAAGAAATGACCAAATACTAAGATACAGTGAGGAAAATAAGTATTTGAACACCCTGCTATTTTGCAAGTTCTCCCACTTGGAAATCATGGAGGGGTCTGAAATTGTCATCGTAGGTGCATGTCCACTGTGAGAGACATAATCTAAAAAAAAAAAATCCAGAAATCACAATATATGTTTTTTTTACTATTTATTTGTATGTTACAGCTGCAAATAAGTATTTGAACACCTGTCTATCAGCTAGAATTCTGACCCTCAAAGACCTGTTAAGGCCAATTTATACTTCTGCGTCGAGTGCACGCAGAGGGTACGGCGTACCCTACGCATAGACGCGTTGGTTACGCCGTACCCTACGCCGTACCCTGACGCGCACCTCTCCAAAAATGTAACAACGCGTCAATTCTACGCGGACCGCAAGCGCTGTGATTGGTCTGCCAGAACCCTTCCCTCAGGTCAATAAATAAATAAAAAAATCTGCGATAGGAGTGTGTGTGTGTGTGTGTCCAGAAATTGAATGATAGTTCCTTACGTCTGCTATAACACAATATTTTGCAGTCCAGCGATTCTTTATGGTAGTAAATAAATACATAGATCCGCTGAGTATAGTTTATTTATTTTCTCATTAAAACCAAAGATGTTAATCAGTAATTGTATATCAAGAACAGGGACACATTAGGGTATATTTCGTGAATGAAGTCTCCGCAACAGCAATCTATTGCTCGAGCCACCGCTGCTGAAAACAGCGGCCACGAGCTCCGCATGATTTCACAAACGCATTCCAGCGCCAGATCGCCTTATTTAACTTTACTAATCAACTAGAGATGCTTAATTTGCTTTAGATACAACAACTCAAGCTGCAAGAAAAGCCGCTCTCTCACTGCCGCTGATACTCCGACATGAATGTACAGATTCTCCACACGAAGCTGCTTCTTCTTCGGCTGTTCTCTTGATTACACCAACATGCCCGAGGACACTGCCTCCTAGCGTCTGCATGTGTAACTGCACATTGACGCAGACAACAGCGCAGAAGTATAAATGCTCACGACGGCGTCGGCTACGCGCGTAGCCTACGGCGTACACTCGACGCAGAAGTATAAATTGGCCTTTAGTCTGCCTTTAAAATGTCCACCTCCACTCCATTTATTATCCTAAATTAGATGCACCTGTTTGAGGTCGTTAGCTGCATAAAGACACCTGTCCACCCCATACAATCAGTAAGAATCCAACTACTAACATGGCTAAGACCAAAGAGCTGTCCAAAGACACTAGAGACAACATTGTACACCTCCACAAGGCTGGAAAGGGCTATACAGGGAAATTGTCAAGCAGCTTGGTGAAGAAAGGTCCACTGTTGGAGCAATCATTAGAAAATGGAAGAAGCTAAACATGACTGTCAATCTCCCTCGGACTGGGGCTCCATGCAAGATCTCACCTCGTGGGGTCTCAATGATCCTAAGAAAGGTGAGAAATCAGCCCAGAACTACACGGGAGGAGCTGGTCAATGACCTGAAAAGAGCTGGGACCACCGTTTCCAAGGTTACTGTTGGTAATACACTAAGACGTCATGGTTTGAAATCATGCATGGCACGGAAGGTTCCCCTGCTTAAACCAGCACATGTCAAAGGCCCGTCTTAAGTTTGCCAATGACCATTTGGATGATCCAGAGGAGTCATGGGAGAAAGTCATGTGGTCAGATGAGACCAAAATAGAACTTTTTGGTCATAATTCCACTAAACGTGTTTGGAGGAAGAAGAATGATGAGTACCATCCCAAGAACACCATCCCTACTGTGAAGCATGGGGTGGTAGCATCATGCTTTGGGGGTGTTTTTCTGCACATGGGACAGGGCGCCTGCACTGTATTAAGGAGAGGATGACCGGGGCCATGTATTGCGAGATTTTGGGGAACAACCTCCTTCCCTCAGTTAGAGCATTGAAGATGGGTCGAGGCTGGGTCTTCCAACATGACAATGACCCGAAGCACACAGCCAGGATAACCAAGGAGTGGCTCTGTGAGAAGCATATCAAGGTTCTGGCGTGGCCTAGCCAGTCTCCAGACCTAAACCCAATAGAGAATCTTTTGAGGGAGCTC
The DNA here is from genome assembly GCA_023566225.1 of Romanogobio albipinnatus. Lineage (NCBI taxonomy): Eukaryota > Metazoa > Chordata > Actinopteri > Cypriniformes > Gobionidae > Romanogobio > Romanogobio albipinnatus. The sequence continues at coordinate 5,069,993 of CM042256.1, read as the reverse complement.
AAACTCTGTGTTTCTCAGCGACAGGCCAGAAACCTGACTGATCTAGAGAAGATCTGTGTGGAGGAGTGGGCCAAAATCCCTCCTGCAGTGCAAACCTGCTGAAAAACTACAGGAAACGTTTGACCTCTGTAATTGCAAACAAAGGCTACTGTACCAAATATTAACATTGATTTTCTCAGGTGTTCAAATACTTATTTGCAGCTGTATCATACAAATAAATAGTTAAAAAATCATATATTGTGATTTCTGGATTTGTTTTTTTAGATTATGTCTCTCACAGTGGACATGCACCTACGATGACAATTTCAGACCCCTCCATGATTTCCAAGTGGGAGAACTTGCAAAATAGCAGGGTGTTCAAATACTTATTTTCCTCACTGTATATAAATCAAGTTTGATTTATTTTATTTGATATCATTTGAAGTCATCTTGAGGCCCCCTAGCGGGCCCCGGGCCCCTGCTTGAGAACCACTGAGAGAGAGCTCTGATTTATTTACTTTAGGCTCGGTCTGTTTATGAATGAATACATTTCACCGCTATACTTTAGACCTGATGAGAAGAGTATTTTAGTGTTTTTGTGCATATATCTGGCCTATATCTGAGCCTTTTGTATATGTGCAAATGTTGTTCTCTCTGCAGAATCTACAGGCCACCTAGGAGTTTTGTTTATGGTAGCACGCGCCAGGGCTGCCGGAACTCAGCGCGAGCCCGGCATGCATTTGTTTAGATGAAGAGGGAATGGAGTGCCTTGTAAGAGAGGTCTGAAAGGGAGAGCATTAAATTGAAAACATAATTCGCTGACACAGTGTGCAAGTCCTTGCAAAAGGCACACAAAAATAACTTTTTCTAGGTTTGCCGGAATATTTCCGGCACAAGATGTTTGGAAATTCTGGAGAAAGATGAATCATGGTGTGATTGCTTGATCAACAATTCTACTATAAACCGTTGTGACTTCTCTGAGGGTTTCGTGCGACGCCCTTTTGTTCGTCCCTGTGCGCTGTGAAGTGTGTTTGTTAAACAACCTAAATAGTTCTCGCGCAACCACGGAGATTGCAATCTCGCTCCAGGCGTGAGGGTTCTCCTGAGCGGCTTTTCTCCTCTGCAAAATCAGCATGTCTCGATTGGTAAACCAGCCCACACAAGAGACAATATAGTGCTAACTCTGCTTGTTCTTCAACGAAAATTTAATAGATCATTGTGTGTGTTTGGAGAGTTCAATTAAGTAGGGTTGTCTTGATCTAGGCGTGTATCTGTGTATGTCTGAGAGAGAGAGTGAATGAAAATGAGTTAGAGGACAAAAGAATGAAGTGTTTCAACAGGTGTAACTGCCTGATCTTCTTTACTCAAAATATTACTCTGGAAAAGACTTACAAAATGGCCTAATACCACAGGGACATGCGTTATTAAAGTTATTACAAAAGGTTTTTTAAAAAAGGGTAATAACATCAAGTTAAACTCTACTGCTCAAAAGTTTGCACATAAGCTTATTAGAATGATCTCTGTTGGATCATAATGTCACTGGAGTAACAGGATTCAATTACATTTTAAAATATATTAAAATAGAAAAGATATATGTTACAGTGTCATCATATCACAATATTACACAATATTCAATTTGAATGTATTTTTGATTTTAAAAAATGCATAAACTTCTTTAAACTTCTTACAGAAATCTTGCCGACTCCAAACATTTGACAGTAGTGTACATATACATGTAACTGTTCCCATAATGAAGGAAAGCAGGGCACATTTATGGGATATCAGACTCTTTACAAAAAAATGTACTCTGATAATGCCAACAGACTGCAAAAAATGACTTCTTAATTATCCGTTTTTTATGTGTTCACAAGTGGAAAAATCTGCCGGTGAAGTATGACGAATTACACTTATATTCATATTAAATTTAATATCGTATCTTGTGATATTGTTTCAAACTGTTTTTTAAATGTTATCTGAAGATACAGAATTTACAGGATTAAAGAGTATTATTTTACAATAAATTACTATAGTCTGAAATTCACAGTGAAATGAATGCATGCTGGGTCATTTTCTTAAGAATTACTGTTAATCAACAGCAGAATGATGCTGACATCACAGTAACTACTCTTGTTTTACTGTGAATTCACATGATCATGATCAAGTTAACTTTAACCACCACTGTAAGAATTTATATTGTGTTGAAGTTACCATGATGGGGATCAGTGTTTCGTTTGCTTGAGGTCTTGTATATTCATATTCAAACTTCTGATCTAGCCAAGTCAGTCAAAAGTGTGACAAATGAAAACATTTGTTAAAACAATGAGCTAGAATATAAAATAAGCTAATTGGCTGATTTTAAGTTAGTCAAACTATACTATCATCAGCATGAAGATTGATCAATATCTTATTTCAAATTCACAATTGTTTGTATATGTATGTTTCACAAGATTTTTTGTTCTCCCATCACCTAATGATGCACAGACATCAATACTCGACATACAAAACACAACAATGGTGACACTCAACAAATAATAATAAAAAAAGATCAATTCTGAACATAAACAAACAACACAAACTGCTAAAAGTTAAGCAAAAATAAGTTCATCCGCACAGATAAAACCAACAAGAGTCAAGAAACTCCGCAGCAATAATCTATTCATGCCGCACTGCATTCTGGGTACATTCATAGTGCATATGCACTGTAGAAATGCAGTATGATATTCCAAGAGTGCAGCTAGATATAAGAGAAGTCCTACTGTGGAATTACTGTGAAAGTGTGTACATGGTGAAGCTCAACCGGCCGCCACACAAACTTTATCCAAGGAAATTCCTTTAAACGGTGTCCACAAAAGTTAGCCTGGCTCCGCCCTCCTACGTACTTACGCTCAATTTTCATTTCCCTTCAGTACTCCTTAGATTTTCTCCATACAAATTTTAACCGGTCCAATCAGCGAACAGAGGGCGTGGCTGAGAGCGATGGCGTTGATGTCGTGCGCTAGTTTGAGTTGTAGTTCAGTAATGGGTGTGGAGAAAGATGCGAGCGAAGCCATTCGTTCCGTTGTGGCCCCGCTGCCGAATATCCAGTAGTTAAAGCCGGAGCAAGAACAATCTTTGCTGAGTTTTGTTGGTGGCCATGATGTTGTGTCCCTCCTCCCCACGGGGTTCGGCAAAAGTTCGATTTTCCAGCTTGCTCCGTTAGTGGCGAAGGAGTTGCTGAAGCCCAATTCTAATGGGAATTGTTTCTCGTGGGGTCGGAAGGCATTGTCATCATTTAGGCGTAAAAATCCCCGGCCGAATGACCGACTGTTTTAGACAAACACCAAGGTCGTGTGGTCATTTAATTGCTGTCCACATCTCTGAGTTTTCAAGAATATATTACTTCAAAATTCACTGTTTATATTCTTTTTGACCCCTGCAGAGCACCGTACGACTGCGCTTCGCTATACAGGGAGTGCAGAATTATTAGGCAAATGAGTATTTTGACCACATCATCCTCGTTATGCATGTTGTCTTACTCCAAGCTGTATAGGCTGGAAAGCCTACTACCAATTAAGCATATTAGGTGATGTGCATCTCTGTAATGAGAAGGGGTGTGGTCTAATGACATCAACACCCTATATCAGGTGTGCATAATTATTAGGCAACTTCCTTTCCTTTGGCAAAATGGGTCAAAAGAAGGACTTGACAGGCTCAGAAAAGTCAAAAATAGTGAGATATATTGCAGAGGGATGCAGCAGTCTTAAAATAGCCAAGCTTCTGAAGCGTGATCATCGAACAATCAAGCGTTTCATTCAAAATAGTCAACAGGGTCGCAAGAAGCGTGTGGAAAAACCAAGGCGCAAAATAACTGCCTGTGAACTGAGAAAAGTCAAGCGTGCAGCTGCCAAGATGCCACTTGCCACCAGTTTCAGAGCTGCAACATCACTGGAGTGCCCAAAAGCACAAGGTGTGCAATACTCAGAGACATGGCCAAGGTAAGAAAGGCAGAAAGTCAACCACCACTGAACAAGACACACAAGCTGAAACGTCAAGACTGGGCCAAGAAATATCTCAAGACTGATTTTTCTAAGGTTTTATGGACTGATGAAATGAGAGTGAGTCTTGATGGGCCAGATGGATGGGCCCGTGGCTGGATTGGTAAAGGGCAGAGAGCTCCAGTCCGACTCAGACGCCAGCAAGGTGGAGGTGGAGTACTGGTTTGGGCTGGTATCATCAAAGATGAGCTTGTGGGGCCTTTTCGGGTTGAGGATGGAGTCAATCTCAACTCCCAGTCCTACTGCCAGTTTCTGGAAGACACCTTCTTCAAGCAGTGGTACAGGAAGAAGTCTGCATCCTTCAAGAAAAACATGATTTTCATGCAGGACAATGCTCCATCACACGCGTCCAAGTACTCCACAGCGTGGCTGGCAAGAAAGGGTATAAAAGAAGAAAATCTAATGATATGGCCTCCTTGTTCACCTGATCTGAACCCCATTGAGAACCTGTGGTCCATCATCAAATGTGCGATTTACAAGGAGGGAAAACAGTACACCTCTCTGAACAGTGTCTGGGAGGCTGTGGTTGCTGCTGCACGCAATGTTGATGGTGAACAGATCAAAACACTGACAGAATCCATGGATGGCAGGCTTTTGAGTGTCCTTGCAAAGAAAGGTGGCTATATTGGTCACCGATTTGTTTTTGTTTGGTTTTTGAATGTCAGAAATGTATATTTGTGAATGTTGAGATGTTATATTGGTTTCACTGGTAAAAATAAATAATTGAAATGGGTATAAATTTGTTTTTTGTTAAGTTGCCTAATAATTATGCACAGTAATAGTCACCTGCACACACAGATATCCCCCTAAAATAGCTAAAACTAAAAACCACTTCCAAAAATATTCAGCTTTGATATTAATGAGTTTTTTGTGTTCATTGACAACATGGTTGTTGTTTAATTATTAATGTTGTAAAATTAATCCTCAAAAATACAACTTGCCTAATAATTCTGCACTCCCTGTAATTTGGATGCATTTCTAGACTTGTATTTCTTTAAACGCTGGCAAGTGTTTACAAGAGCAATATATTTCATCACCACTCAAAAAATAAAAAGAAGAAAAGCACGTAAACATTTGAATTGGGCCGCATTGGGCAGCATTTATTCATATCATACCAAGCATATGACATTTAATTTACAGCTTACAATCATGTTATGGACCACGTGAGCAGCGCGTTCCCGATCACAAAACTCTCCCCTCCACTGTGAATAAATCACCATCCGAATGCACAAGGTTTTATCACTGAGGTGGCTGCACATTTATTTTTACGGACTTCCATGTGAGAAACAGGTGAATGGCGCATGACATACACTGTAAAATCCAACAGTTGTTCAAACTAAGACTTTTTTAGTAAACTTTACTTAATGTCCAATAATTTGTTGAACAAGCAGGCGGGCGGGCGGGCGGGCAAAGTGTTTTTGAGGCGGGGCAATTTTTTTTCACTCATTTCCTCCAACTTCCTCTCACTATAATTGTGATTAGTGTTCCCTTTGGTTGGGCACTTGGAACTTCATTCATAATATAGTAATTAACTTCCTATTAATGCAGCAATGCAACAAGAAATCATAGTTATATGATTTCAAAAGAAGGGAAGTAATAAATATATATATATAATGTCCATTAATGATATATAACATAACTATATTTCATGTCAAATAATAATCTTTTAACATTTTTTTTGCTAATATTTATGGCATAACCTTTTAATTGTGTTGATATTATCCCTCTATATTTGTGACAATAGCAATTGACCATGCGTGAGTGAGTCACACACAGACTTCAACATTCAGCATGCAAAACAAAACAATGGTAACAAGGATTATTATTTTTTAAATAATTAATAAGACCTTTACTATTTTATTTGCTGTCGTTATTGTGGTTATACTGACAAAAGACAAATAGTAAAATAGTAAAATAAAGCCAAAAATAGTAAAACGAAGCAATTAATTTATTCATGCCGCAATGCACTCTGGGAGTACACTTCCTCAGATCACAGATAGAGTTAAGTAAACGGTTTAAGTAAGAACAACTTAATGCAATTAAGTAATGCTTACTTAATTGAATTAAGGCAATGAGTTTGCACAATTGAATTAAGTAAACTGAACAAATTATTTTTACAGTGTACGTCACGACCAAACGTTAGCGATTGGTTATGGCAGATCCAATAGTTTTAAACTTCAACAGAGTTCCCGCCTTCAAGGAAGTTAACGCTTGTCAATGGAGAGTGGCCAGATGTACAAATGAAACGTATGAGAGTCTGGTAAGACCAGGCTACACAAAAGTAAGCAATGTCCCTTGCCAATGTAAGCAACTACAGTAAAAAGCAATGTCCCACGATCCCAAGGGGGCACGATCGGCTGTGTTCCTGCAGTGATGGGAATAATGAAAGGGACCTATTTGTGAAGGTGAAATTAGTGTTAAAAACAAATGCTTTTACAAACGAATCCCAGAGTCATGTCAAGCGGGGTAGCTGACTGAGAACCAGTTTTAATGTCTTATGACACACTGGTAGAGAAGTAGATAAGAAGCTCAAAGTGCCCAGACGAATTCACCATAATAGTGACTTCAAACAAAACCAATTTCTGGAAACTTAATCAATTAATGAAGTCAATTTCTGTGATGTTCCCTCAAAACATTCAGTCGTATTGATGATCTAACAACATTCTGACTTTAGAAAAAGGAATGAGTGAAACTAAAGAGAAAGATTACTGGCGAAAATTTGTGAAAATTATATTAAGATTTCCCCACCTCACAAACTACTCATAAACTCAAACAAATTTATCTTAACTAGGGTTTTCTGAATAACAAAGGCATAGTATGCAAATAGTACAGATTTTTACAATTAAGTTCAACAAATTGTTGTTCAAATCAAATTTTCCTCGAGCTTCTGACATACAAGAGGTCATCATACTATAAGAATATCCTGAAAACTTCCTTGTTAGTTCAGAAACAGCTTTTATTGTGACCAAGCCCAGAGAGCGACTCGTTGTGGAATGAGCCTGTAATAGATGGAGAAAGAGCGCCTCTGCAGAAGAAGATTGTGGCAAGCAGTGAGGCTGAGGGACCGTGAGAACGGGGCAAGGCCGGTGGTGAGTGATAATAACCGGTCTCGTCTCACAGAGGAGCTCGGACACATAAAAGGAGGAGCGACGACAGTGAAGGGCGAGAGAGGACCAGGCCTGGATTTTACGTTGTGTTTTGTTTGTTTACGTTCAGTTTGTGTTCTGTTTATTAAAGTTGTTAAACATTCGCTGGTTCCCGCCTCCTTCCCATATATAAATACCCCGTTACAAAGATCAACGTCTACATCATCACAAACAGCTATGGGCGTTTACACTGAAGTCTCAGAGCAGCCAATCACAGCAGTGGGCGTTTACACTGAAGTCTCAGAGCAGCCAATCACAGCAGTGGGCGTTTACACTGAAGTCTCAGAGCAGCCAATCACAGCAGTGGGCGTTTACACTGAAGTCTCAGAGCAGCCAATCACAGCAGTGGGCGTTTACACTGAAGTCTCAGAGCAGCCAATCACAGCAGTGGGCGTTTACACTGAAGTCTCAGAGCAGCCAATCACAGCAGTGGGCGTTTACACTGAAGTCTCAGAGCAGACACGCCCCTTCAAACAGAGCGTTCAAATCAGAGTAATCAGGAAAAATCAGATAAAATGCCTTTTATTTCTAAATTATGACATTTTTTTGTATGTAAAAATGAAGTGCCCCACAGGAAACATTATAAAACGTTGCAGTTCATGACGCCTTTAAGTAAAGTCAACTAAAAAGTGCCAAGACACAGTGCAGAATGAAACAGGTGACAAAATATTTTCTGTTGGCATTTGATTGTATTATCTAGTCTCACCTTTAGCTGAACTGTTTTGTGTAATGAAGTGTTGACATGAGCCAAGAATTCCACCATCACTTTCTCTCTTCTTCACACGCACACAAACACACACACACACACAAACACACACGCGCTATACACAATCACAGACTATATGACCTTTTTACTTGCATAACAAGGCTCATGAAGAGCCTGGTTTGAGCCTGGCCTGGGCTATATCCTGATCCCATTCCCCTTTTCCTGTCTCCACTCCAATGTCCTGTAGAATAAAGTATATAAAAGAGTACACCGATCAGGCATTACATTATGACCACCTTCCTAATATTGTGTTGGTCCCTCTTTTGCTGCCAAAACGGCCCTGACCCGTCGAGGCATGGGCTCCACTAGACCCCTGAAGGTGTGCTGTGGTTCTTGGCACCAAGATGTTAGCAGCAGATCCTTTAAGTCCTGTAAGTTGCGATCCATGGATCTGACTTGTTTGTTCAGCTCATCCCACAGATGCTCGATTGGATTGAGATCTGGGGAATTCGGAGGCCAAGTCAACGCCTCAAACTCGTTGTTGTGCTCCTCAAACCATTCCTGAAGCATTTGTGCTTTGTGGCGGCGCATTATCTGCTGAAAGAGCCACAGCCACCAGGGAATACCGTTTCCAAAGGGTGTACATGGTCTCAACAATGCTTAGGGAGGTGGTGCATGTCAAAGTAACATCCACATGGATGGAGGACCCAAGGTTTCCCAGCAGAACATTGCCCAAAGCATCACTGCCACACGCCTTCTTCCCATAGTGCACCTGGTGCCATGTGTTCCCCAGGTAAGCCACACACACACACACCCGGCCATCCACGTGATGTAGAAGAACACGTGATCATCAGACCAGGCCACCTTCTTCCATTGCTCCGTGGTCCAGTTCTGATGCTCATGTGCCACTGTTGGTGCTTTGGGCGCTGGACAGGGGTCAGCATGGGCACCCTGACTGGTCAGCGGCTGTGCCGCCCCATACACAACAAACTGAGATGCTCTGTGTATTCTGACACCTTTCTATCAGAACCAGCATTAACTTCTGGAGCAGTTTGAGCTCCAGTAGCTCGTCTGTTTGATCGGACCACACGGGCCAGCCTTCGCTCCTCACGTGCATCAATGAGCCTCGGCCACCCATGACCCTGTGGCCGGTTCTCCACTGTTCCTTCCTTGGAGCACTTTTGATAGAGACTGACCACTGCAGACCGGGAACACCCCACAAGAGCTGCAGTTTTGGAGATGCTCTGACCCAGTCGTCTAGCCGTCACAATCTGGCCCTTGTCAAACTCGCTCAAATCCTTACGCTTGCCCATTTTTCCTACTTCTAACACATCAACTCTGAGGACAAAATGTTCTCTTGCTGCCTAATATATCCCACCCACTAACAGGTGAAGAGATCATCAGTGTTATTCACTTCACCTGTCAGTGGTTATAATGTTATGCTGGATCGGTGTATATATATATATATATGCTGTAAACAACCTCCCTTCAAGCCAGGTATAGGCCTGACTAGCGGGACTAGTGGCCCCCGTCTAACCCGCTGCTAAACACTGGCGGTAGAACCTGTACTTTAGACAAAAGTAAAGTGTACACAAAAGGAATGGAAAACATTATTCATAAAGAGCAGTTATCTTGCACTACTTAATCATTCATGGTGATTATTTTCAGCAGGTCACAAATGCATCCATGTGTGTGTGTGTGTGTGTGTTAATAGATCGATGTTGAATTACCCTGTTCTTTCTGTAATCTGCATCTGGAGATCCGCTTGTTCCAATGTAACTTCCTCTGATTAATAACCCAGACAAATATAAATGAGTAACACTGGATCAATACAGGACTATATTGACCAACAATAGCATCTGCCACTCTGTCAATGTCTCCAATGACCATTACTTTATTGAGTGCACTTGAAGGGATAGTTCAACCAAGAAAAGGCAAATTCTGTCATCATTTACGCATCTTTATTTGGTGTTCCAACCCTGTCTGAACTGTTCATTTTGTTCATACAATGAAAATCAATGGGGTCCAAAACAACTATGGATCCCAATGACTTTCACTGTATGGTCAAAAAACGTTCAATTCCGCAATTTAAAGAGCATGTTTATTTTAAGAAAGAAAAGGTTTATTGCTGTGATGTAAATCTCAGTAAGGATAGTTTATCATTTAATCACACATATTTTTGCACCACTTAAGTAAATCACGCACAGCTGTGCTTCAAAACAGATTTAGCCTATATAATATAACAAAATATGAATATCAGACCTGGTTTCCTTTACAGCAAATCAGTGCAGCAGTAAAGCGAGGGCGGGGTGTGTCGTGCGAAGCACAGTGCGTGAGGAGGGCGAGCGTTTGGATCCCCTTTCAAGTTTAGACAAAGACAGCAGAACGGCTACGCTCGCCAGGTAAACACAGATCCACCGGCAGACCATAAGGGTGGAGGGTGGGGGAGCCTGTTGCTTACATTTCTCTTAAAACATGACTCCTGCACAGCACAGAGTGGAGTTAAAGCTGTCAACACGTGGCATAGAGTGCAACTCCTATCAGATAATCCAATATCAGATTTTTGTTTTAAGAAAATACCTTTTGTAATGTTTTCTCCGGGCTGCATGCGAGCAGAACTGCTGTAGCGTGTGAGGAGCAGCGATAAAGAGTGACCGAGATGTACAATGTTCTCTTCTACATCCTAAACTTGTCATCCCACCATCTTGATACACAAACTGTTGGATGTTAAGTCCTCACCTTGCTGATGTGCAACTTTAATAAATGTTAGGTCTACTCTCTCACACACACATCACCTCTCCATAACCTCTCTGTAATGACGGTGCTTGCCTACCTCTGTATGTTTGTTTATTTTTCTTTTACTGGTTTGGCAAGGTAACATCACCTCAGGTGAAAGCCCTCCGTGAACCTCTGTCAGCTTTAAAAAAAGCGAATGAAAGGACACACACACACACACACACACACACAAGAGACAATGAGGGCAGACGTTTTGTTGTTAAACACATGGCTACTCTCAGCAGACGCAGGGAATCACACAGTTTACATGTTTCGGATTCCTCTCACATGAATGCACATCCACATACACACAAGCCCATGAGGAATCCGACCCGAGTCATGACTGTTCTCAAAACACATTTTATAGTCAATCAGCGTAATGTTATAAGAGTGGATTATAAATAACATTTCAGCTTCATAACACACTGAAAACATACAAATAAATCAATAATAACATTGGACTACTGTGGCCTGTTGCACAAAGCTGGTTTCTGTTTCTGTTGCTACCCAGGTAAGTTTGAGCAAACTCTGGTTTTTCGGGCTCAAGAAGGTGGGTTGGTTTTTAGCGGTGTTCATCGACATGGTAACTTAAACTACACGGCTAACCTGCTCCACAGCAGGTTTTATTCTGGGTTAGGCCTAAATGGAGTTTTTCCTCCTTCGTTAAAAAAACACAAGCACGGTTTTAAAAATCTCTGTCCACATGAATACGCGAAAACATGTCAAAAGCCACATTGGCCAATCAGAAGCCTGAAAAAAAGGTTATTCCGGTAAGCTAACAACATTGTCATAAGCATTTATTATTATTATTATCAATGCCATAAACCAGAACAATACAATGAGACATATTCATTCAAAGTAAAAAAACAAAACATTGTCAGTGCCCTGCGTCGACTGCATTCTGACGCCTCTATGCATGTTAGAAGCCCTGATATTAGCAGTAATATTGGCTATGTCCACCATTGCACAGACTCGCCTCATTTAAATGTAACCCCTCCTGTTCGAACTGCTCGCTCCAAGCAGGACTCGAACCCGGGTCTGCCGGCATGAGAGTCGGACGCTCTAATGAGGCTAAAGGCTGCAACCTCTAGAGTCAGTCGCCAGAGCATCTCTTGAGATCAGAGGAGTGAGGTTTACTCGCACAGCAACTACTAGCTGGCCTCCGTTACACTCCCCCCCTCTAAACCTCACTCCCATCCGGGTCACGGCACCAATGTAACCCCTCCTGTTCGAACCACCTGCTCCAAGCGGGGCTCGAACCCAGGTCCGCCTGCATGAGAGTCGGACGCTCTAACAATGAGGCTAAAGGCTGCAACCTCTAGAGTCAGTCGCCAGAGCATCTCTCGAGATCAGAGGAGTGAGGTTTACTCACACATCAACTACAAGCTGGCCTCCGTTACATAAGCAAAGGAGATAATAGTGCACACGTCATAAAATCTCAGGTTTTACCGTCTACACGACAACCCTGCAACCAGAATTTCTAAAAATCTTCACCTTGGCAGGAGTTTTTAAAAAAGTTTGGTTTCAGTGACCGGATATTGCGTTTGCGTGTGGACGAACGGTCAAACCACATAGAAAAAGCCACATAGGTCATTTTTCAAGCACATTATTACGACCTTTATTAACGTTTTAAAGTCATGCGCCCTCTAGCTGGCGTAAAAATAATGAGTGTCGTGTTACGTCTGTCATGAAATGATGTATGATTCGTATTGACCAATCAAAATGCATGTTCATTTAAATGCAATGTGTGGACTTTTTTACCACCATTTGTCATATTTCCATTTAGCAAAAATATTTTTTTATGTACAACTACACCCACCCCACCCCTAAACCTACCCAGTGATTTTATAGTGCATATACACTTTATGAGCGCACACGTTCCCTGGGATCGAACTAGGGCTGCCACTAACGACTATTTTTATATCGATTAATCTATTGACTGATTTATCGATTAATCGATCGACTAATTTACCACAATAATTTTCAACAATTTTACTTAAAAACATTTAATTTAACTTGCAACATTGGCCTTCAGCAGTGTACTATAAAAAAGTATACATGTAAACAAGCCCTTGACAAAATGTAAAACTAAAAGAGTAAAACATTTAAAAAGGTACACATTTGTAAACCAACATAACAAAAAAAGAGAATATCAGTAAATACTTTTTATATAGAATAGTGTTGTCACGATACTAAAATTATGACTTTGATATACCAGACTAAAATACCTCAATACCGATTCTGAATCGATGGGCAAAAAACAGTAAAAGTAATTGAATAATATGACAGAACTTACTATTCATTGTTTTATCATTGTTTTAGGGTTAAAAAACCTAAAAACTCACTTGGCCGGCGTGTTCCTGCCCTGCCCTGCTTCACACAGTATAAGGTCCGGCCCGAGCTGCATGGACCAAATTCAACTCTGTATACGTTCACTAAAGACATCCGACTGCGTTTACCCGAATACTCGCCAGGACGTGCATTTTTACAGATTTTTTTGCCATTCAAACCCAATAATCCGCGAAACTGGCGTCGCGATCTGTCGGAGTGAAAGGCGTGTGCGCGCTTCAGGTCAGAGTCCGGCAGCGCGAGCACGTCCCGGCCGCACCGCACTTTTCTGTTGCTTTCTTTTTCCTGAGCTACGCGTATATATTTGACTGTTCTGCTTCCATTGTTTAGTGAACGTTGGAAGCAGAGCTCACACACACGCCCTGACTCCTGCTGTCACACATCGACACAAATTAAGAAATACTGCTCTTATTTGAGCGCTGTTTTAAAGTACCGGTAGCCTACTAATACAATTTAATTTCGTACCCAACTTATACCCAGTCGACTAAAAATATTGATGTCGACTAATTAACTGCGTCGACGCAGTCAATTGCATCGACCAATTGCGACAGGCCTAGATCAAACCCATGATTGCATGATTAGCTACATGATGTTGTATTTTGCAATGCTATCAATTGAGCTACATGACGCAAATAAAAGGAAACAAAGCATTAAAATGAAAGTGTCCTGTTGTTGATAGGGGCGCAACTTTAGTAAACGCTCCTATGGGTCGTATTTCAAGAATTAAAATGAAAGTGTTCTGTTGTCGATAGGGGCGCAACTTTATTAAACGCTCCTATGGGTCGTATTTCAAGAATTAAAATGAAAGTGTCCTGTTGTCGATAGGGGCGCAACTTTAGTAAACACTCCTATGGGTCATATTTCAAGAATTAAAATGAATTGTTCTGTTGTCGATAGGGGCGCAACTTTATTAAACACTCCTATGGGTCGTATTTCAAGAATTAAAATGAATTGTTCTGTTGTCGATAGGGGCGCAACTTTATTAAACGCTCCTATGGGTCGTATTTCAAGAATTAAAATGAAAGTGTCCTGTTGTCGATAGGGGCGCAACTTTAGTAAACGCTCCTATGGGTCGTATTTCAAGAATTAAAATGAATTGTTCTGTTGTCGATAGGGGCGAAACTTTAGTAAACGCTCCTATGAGTCGTATTTCAAGAATTAAAATGAATTGTTCTGTTGTCGATAGGGGCGCAACTTTATTAAACGCTCCTATGGGTCGTATTTCAAGAATTAAAATTAATTGTTCTGTTGTCGATAGGGACGCAACTTTATTAAACGCTCCTATGGGTCGTATTTCAAGAATTAAAATGAAAGTGTCCTGTTGTCGATAGGGGCGCAACTTTAGTAAACGCTCCTATGGGTCATATTTCAAGAATTAAAATGAATTGTTCTGTTGTCGATAGGGGCGCAACTTTAGTAAACGCTCCTATGGGTCGTATTTCAAGAATTAAAATGAAAGTGTCCTGTTGTCGATAGGGGCGCAACTTTAGTAAACGCTCCTATGGGTCGTATTTCAAGAATTAAAATGAAAGTGTCCTGTTGTCGATAGGGGCGCAACTTTAGTAAACGCTCCTATGGGTCGTATTTCAAGAATTAAAATGAAAGTGTCCTGTTGTCGATAGGGGCGAAACTTTAGTAAACGCTCCTATGGGTCGTATTTCAAGAATTAAAATGAAAGTGTTCTGTTGTCGATAGGGACGCAACTTTAGTAAACGCTCCTATGGGTCGTATTTCAAGAATTAAAATAAAAGTGTCCTGTTGTCGATAGGGGCGCAACTTTAGTAAACGCTCCTATGGGTCGTATTTCAAGAATTAAAATGAAAGTGTCCTGTTGTCGATAGGGGCGCAACTTTAGTAAACGCTCCTATTGGTCGTATTTCAAGAATTAAAATGAAAGTGTCCTGTTGTCGATAGGGGCGCAACTTTAGTAAACGCTCCTATTGGTCGTATTTCAAGAATTAAAATGAAAGTGTCCTGTTGTCGATAGGGGCGCAACTTTAGTAAACACTCCTATTGGTCGTATTTCAAGAATTAAAATGAAAGTGTCCTGTTGTCGATAGGGGCGCAACTTTAGTAAACACTCCTATTGGTCGTATTTCAAGAATTAAAATGAAAGTGTCTTGTTGTCGATAGGGGCACAACTTTAGTAAACACTCCTATTGGTCGTATTTCAAGAATTAAAATGAAAGTGTCCTGTTGTCGATAGGGGCGCAACTTTAGTAAACGCTCCTATGGGTCGTATTTCAAGAATTAAAATGAAAGTGTCCTGTTGTCGATAGGGGCGCAACTTTAGTAAACGCTCCTATGGGTCGTATTTCAATAATTAAAATGAATTGTTCTGTTGTCGATAGGGGCGCAACTTTAGTAAAAGCTCCTATGGGTCGTATTTCAAGAATTAAAATGAAAGTGTCCTGTTGTCGATAGGGGCGCAACTTTATTAAACGCTCCTATGGGTCGTATTTCAAGAATTAAAATTAAAGTGTTCTGTTGTCGATAGGGGCGAAACTTTAGTAAACGCTCCTATGGGTCGTATTTCAAGAATTAAAATGAAAGTGTCCTGTTGTCGATAGGGGCGCAACTTTAGTAAACGCTCCTATGGGTCGTATTTCAAGAATTAAAATGAATTGTTCTGTTGTCGATAGGGGCGCAACTTTAGTAAACGCTCCTATGGGTCGTATTTCAAGAATTAAAATTAAAGTGTTCTGTTGTCGATAGGGGCGAAACTTTATTAAACGCTCCTATGGGTCGTATTTCAGGGAAGTGACAAACAACCTTTATAGGTGTATTGGTTGGAGGACATGTTGCATTATTACAAGCTTACCATTGTGAATCAGGCTTAGTTAAGGAGATAGTTTTGAACACTGGCCAAAAATAGATTTTGGATCATTTTTACTCAAAAGTTACGGACTGCAGCTTTAATCTTCAGAAGAGATGTGAATTGCAAGGCTCTCTCGTGAGAAGTGAATCAAACTGAGGCCCTCCATGTTCTGTGTGATTGGCTGTTTTGGTGTGGCTTCAGAGTTAATTGCAAACTTTGGAATAAACCTGAGTTAACAGAGAACGTTTATACAGAGCTTTGTGAGACCACTGAACCTGATCTAAACCAGGATTTATCTGGATTTGTCGACTCTAAACCAACTCTGAAACTCACAACTAGCTTCATGCAATAGGCCTCTAGGCTCATTCTGGGCATAAATGATCAACCACAACAAACTATAAAACATAAGGTCACTTTATAATTGAAAAGTTTGATAAGGAGTTTAATGATGACAACGACTACACTTACACTAAAAGCAGGTCCAGAACACCAACATAGTGTCTAATTCAGTCCTTACAGACTTTTAAGCTCTGGAACAACATGTTTAATACCAGCAAGTACTCGATAACACCAAGGGTTAAGTTTCTCACTTGTTGATTCACTCATAAACTGAAATAAACGGTGGATGTTTTATTGTCAGAGACTCATTCAGAGACCAGCTTCTAACATGACACCATGCACCTGCAATCCTTGCAACTCTGTCACGTTATGCTTTCTGTCACGCAAAGAGTTAGAAACGCTCTCTAAAACAGAATTAGGTTTCACACTTCATAGTGATAAAACGCCTCTCGCGCTTGCAGATGTAAACACATATCCACTCAACAACAAACACACAACTACTCATTGTATCAAATTACACATTTGGAACAAAGATAACAAAAACAAAACCTAAGTGGGAGGAAGGGAGAAAATGTAAGGAATTCATTAAGAAAAAAAAGAAAGGGAAATGCTAGCGTACAGCATGAACCAAACGAGGCATAAAACAGGTGCGTGTTCTCTCATAACAGCTCTGTAAAGGGGTGTCTTTGGGATGTAATCAAATATGAAATACTTTTCACACACACATACAAACCCCGGTGCTGCCACACTGCTATATGAGCCAAAGCCTCTGTGATAATGAGCGCGTAGACTCGGCTGCAGTATCATTTCTCTCGGCTGTTAGCTCAGCGGTGCGCTAACTTACTGTCATTTTGTGTGCCAAAGCTAGAATGTTGTAGTAATCATAGCATCTGGTGGTGGTTAAATGGTAATCCAAATCTTAAGTGATGATCCATGAGTGGCATCACCCACTGACACGGCCTCTATCCACTCTGTGACCTTGTCTAAGCACTCAATCCCATTTATTTATCATCTGTATCTGTAAAATATGTGGGAAGAGGGATGCAAGTCACTGCTAAAATACAAATCTTAACCTCACCAACGTGCGCAGTGTCAGCCTGACTGTGTTGCCTTTTGTGGGGTGATTAAAAGCATACTGTAAGGCAGCTGTGATACTAGAAACACACATTTAAAATGTATTGAAATTGTGTTGGTCCCCCTTTTGCAGCCAAAACAGCCCTGACCCGTCGAGGCATGGACACCACTAGGTGTGCTGTGCTATCTGGCACCAATATGTTAGCAGCAGATCCTTTAAGTCCTGTAAGTTGCGAGGTGGGGCCTCCATGGATCTGACTTGTTTGTTCAGCTCATCCCACAGATGCTCGATTGGATTGAGATCTGGGGAATTTGGAGGCCAAGTCAACACCTCAAACTCATTCTTGTGCTCCTCAAACCATTCCTGAAGCATTTGTGCTTTGTGGCGGCGCATTATCTGCTGAAAGAGCCACAGCCACCAGAGAATACCGTTTCCAAAGGGTGTACATGGTCTCAACAATGCTTAGGTAGGTGGGACGTGTCAAAGTAACATCCACATGGATGGAGGACCCAAGGTTTCCCAGCAGAACATTGCCCAAAGCATCACTGCCACACGCCTTCTTCCCATAGTGCACCTGGTGCCATGTGTTCCCCAGGTAAGCCATACACACACACCCGGCCATCCACGTGATTCATCAGACCAGGCCACCTTCTTCCATTGATCCGTGGTCCAGTTCTGCTCACTGTTGGAGCACTTCTGATAGAGACTGACCACTGCAGACCGGGAACACCCCACAAGAGCTGCAGTTTTGGAGATGCTCTGACCCAGTCGTCTAGCCGTCACAATCTGGCCCTTGCCAAACTCGCTCAAATCCTTACGCTTGCCCATTTTTCCTGCTTCTAACACATCAACTCTGAGGACAAAATGTTCACTTGCTGCCTAATATATCCCACCCACTAACAGGTGATGAAGAGATCATCAGTGTTATTCATCATGATGTTATGCCTGATCGGTGTATATATGTGAAAAATAGACATTTTGCTAGATTAACTTTCGTACGTTAATTGTAAAATGTAAAAATATAGGAACTGAGCACCACGATCAAATATTCAATATCGATCAATACTGATGAATGAAGAAAAAACAGATATTGGTACTGATATACTGTGCATCATTTCTAAATCTTGTATTTAACACCCAAATGTTTTTTGTTTTTGCAACAAAAAAAAACACAGACGACCAAACAAATTCTTGAAATGCTTGATGGCTTCGTCAGTATTTAAAGCCGAAGAGATAAGCGCAGTTTAGATCAAGTGCTGGATCCGATCTGAACGCAGACAGAAGATAAATAGATGACTTTGAACTTTTTGTGTTGAGAAAAAAATCATGACACCTGCATTTAAAAAAAAAAAGATAAACCACACGCACACCTGTGCACACACACATCGCATCGCAGAGAGAAGGCCTGAACTTAAAGTTATCAGATGGCCACTGAAGCTGAACACAACAGGAATGAGGAGAATGATGGGCTGTCACTTCTGCAGGCCCACGGAATCAAAGTGCCAACCATTTAACATGTTCTCTTTCTATTAGTGTTCGATTACATTTTTAAAAAGGAGAAAGATTGGTTGACATGCCCTTTAAACGCCAGCTTTAGGTCTGCTCAAGTGTTCAGCCTGCTGGAAATCATTTAGTCTTGGAACGGTGAGGGAGAGGAGTAAGCGCAGGGCCGAAACTCAATCTGACTGCAGCGCTTCGGAGCGGCACACAGTGCCAAACTGCTAAATTCATATTTATTTGAGTTTCTGACCGTTGAAGCATTCAAGGCTTTTGAATGTATCCAGGGATATTCCAAGTCTCTTAAAAGAAATGTGGCCAGCATCATACATCAGGACGTGATTTATTTCAAGACGACTCATCACAGTGAAAGGCTTTGTTGTTTACACATGAAGTAGATCTGTGTTTCGTGTGTGGTTTATGCGAGCGGATTTAGCAAGTCCTTATGAAGTATGGTTTACATGTGACAATAGTTGGCCTGTGACAATGGAGGTCTGTAGCCTTTTCAATGCATGGATGAGTTTATCCGTTTAATAAGTGTTTTATAGTGCAGAGAACTTATTTTAAACCTCAGTCAAACTAATATATCTAATTAGAAAACATCAAAAGATATTTTGTGTTTTTATTCACTCAATTTTTTTTTTTTAAATCAATGGGGTCCTATGTTGTTTTGGACCCTTGTGAGGTTTTTTGTTGTGGAAAATAAAGTTATGGTTACCGAGAACCCAACAGTAACACATGCTTATACGGTCTCCATGGAAGACTATATAATCATGTGTGTGTGTGTGTTTATAGACACACACACCACAATTCGCACAGGCTTGCTTGCCTGCCCCATGAACCCAGAAAATTACACACACCATCGGTGCACAAGAGAATGTTTTGGATTCACTCAATGAAAAAATATCCCAAAGGCTTTATGTAGGTGTGGTTCAAAAGACAGTTAAATGATTATCACTCACCTACAGGGCACGTTAGGACCTTATGAAACTTCATGACCTTTCACTGTGCCTTCACCTCCGCTGAGAGAATAAGAGAGGATTTTCACAATCTCTTAGGTGTTGTTTGTTGCCTTTGACCGGGGTGCTTCTCATATACGTGGCCCTCGTCCAAGCTCATCATACGTGCGGTAAACTTCCCCATTCTTTCAAAAGTCAGTAAATGCCAAGAGCAAATTGTTTCATTAAACATGTAAACTCAGTTTACAAAGAGTGTGATCGTGAGTGACACGTTGATGTCAGGTATTGGGCGCGTCAGAATCAGGTGTGACATTCCACATACCGTGGCGAGGTCACCTTGCACATTTCACAGTTCAAATGAATTAGGCAGGCATGTTCACTGTGTCTAGTGTATTTATGCCTGTACACAATGAATAAGGAGAATGGGGAAATCAACTCCAAGCCCAGCAATAACTGCTTATCATATCTATTAATCAATGTTTTTTAACTGATGATAGAATCATCAAGGGCCATAATAAACAATGTTTATACTAATTTTACTGAACCTTTCACATTGACATACACTATATTTAGCATGCTTATTAAGCTGTTTTCCTTGTGAGAAGTCATTTTTGATGAGTCATTTCAGAATGTACACACACACACACACACACACACACACACACGCACACACTTTACTAAATGGGGAGGACGTCCCCAAAGGGATGTTCTGAAGATTTTGTCAGGTTTTGCTCCCTTCTGGGTACAAATTTGTTCCCAAACTATGGTTAAGTAGTCACACACACACACACACACACACAAACACTAACCCTACTTCTAAACCTACCCAATACACACACACACACACACACACACACACACTAACCCTACCCCTAAACCTACCCATCACACACACACACACACACACACACACACACACACACTAACCCTACCTCTAAACCTACCCAACACACACACACACACACACACTAACCCTACCTCTAAACCTACCCAACACACACACACACACACACACACACACACTAACCCTACCTCTAAACCTACCCAACACACACACACACACACACAATTTTGGGTTAGGGGTAAATATCCTCACAGATATAGTGAAACCTCTCTCTCTCTGTGTGTGTGTGTGTGTGTGTGTGTGTGTGTGTGTGTGTGTGTGTGTGTGTGTGTGTGTGTGTGTGTGTGTGTGTGTGTGTGTGTGTGTGTGTGTGTGTGTGTGTGTGTGTGTTCACTACTCCTAATGTGAGCGCACTAACTTGGATGGGTTAAATTAAGAGGACAAATTCTCAGAGTTGCCTATAGACTTTCATGTAGAATGATATAAGATTTAAATGGGATTGTTTTAGATTTCAATTGAAATATGAACGAGCCTTTTCAATATTAAGAAAAGGAAAGCCCTCAGGCTCACGGGGGCAGGTGTGCATCTCTAAACCCTTAACTCGCGTGAATGTGCTTGTGATTGATAGGTCTGGCCTGTAAGCC
Organism: Romanogobio albipinnatus; assembly: GCA_023566225.1. NCBI lineage: Eukaryota > Metazoa > Chordata > Actinopteri > Cypriniformes > Gobionidae > Romanogobio > Romanogobio albipinnatus. The sequence continues at coordinate 5,048,828 of CM042256.1, read as the reverse complement.
CCGCCCTCGTGGGCCGTCCTTGCGGAGCGATTATATTAATGCCGCCGGTGCACTGGGTGCTCCCATGAGGACTTTTTAACCGATTGGAAGTGATAATTCTTATTTCTCTCAGACTCTGGCATTGAGCAGTAGAAGACAAACAGCAGAAGACTTAAATAAAAAGCTACTCAGTTTAAAGTGACAGAGGCAATGAAGTTGGAGGTTTTCTCTGCGAGTCGCCTTGTGGAGAAGACTCTGGACCTGTGCGGTGACATGGATGTGAGCGTGTCTTCACCGCTGTCCACGGAGGAGGAGTTGGGCTCGGATGGAGACTGTTCCGCCAACAGCCCAGGACCAAGTGCCCCCGTTTCGGACGGGAAGGCGAAACCATACACTCGTAGACCCAAACCACCATACTCCTACATCGCGCTCATTGCTATGGCCATTCGCGACTCCAACACCGGCCGCCTCACACTTGCCGAAATAAACGAGTACTTGATGAAAAAATTCCCGTTTTTTCGGGGCAGCTACACGGGGTGGCGAAACTCCGTACGGCACAACTTGTCACTAAACGACTGCTTTTTAAAAGTGCTGCGAGATCCCTCGCGTCCGTGGGGAAAAGACAATTATTGGATGTTGAACCCACACAGTGAATACACATTCGCAGACGGCGTTTTCCGCCGGAGGAGGAAGCGCATCAGTAAGAAGACGTCGGAATCTCACGAGCGCGTGCCCGGGGATGACAGCCGGCTCACGGCGCGCGACGAACGATCCAAGTTCTCCAGTTCTTTCGCCATAGACAGCATCCTCAGCAAACCGTTCCTGCGGAGGGAGCACAGCCCAGAGGACACGTGTTTTGGGACCAGGCTAACGTTGACAGCGGCTCCGCACTTTCTGCCGGTCGTCATGAGCTACCCGCCGTCCACAGTGGCTCATGCGCCTCAGAGCGGGTTCCAGGTCAGTTCTGAGGGGTCGAGCGCCTTTCCAATCTACAGGTGTAACACGGTGGACATTACCAACATCAACATAACGAATTCCCTTCCGGGTTTGGCACATTCTCACACTACTACTGTCCAAGAGACTGGATATCACCCCTTCAGAATAGACTCTCTGCTGTCATGACAAGTCAACAAGCAAATGATAGACATGCGCACGCTTAAACGCAATTTCGTTGGTGTTTGACACACCAGTTATGTGCACTTTTCTCTGTTATGTGTTTTAGGCCTATGTGTGTGCTTTTATTTCGTGATTTGTAAGCCCGGCATGCTCGGAGAAAACGCAATGCTGCATGTGTGCGGTTTCGATCTGTTAATGCCTCGCCAGTGCTCAGTGTTTTTACTGATTCCAGTTTCATTTCTTGTAAACGATGGCATAACCATGTCAATAATTATAGGCAGAATGTGTATTTAAGTGTAGTTTGCTTCTTTGTAAAACTGTGTTGGGTTGTGAGTGTACCGTGTTTGATGTAAATGTGTGATGGTTTGTTCAGAGCTGTGCTCAGTCAATGCAGTTTATGACTTTCGTCAATAAAAGAAAATGAGAGAAATTAAGCATACAATCATTATTTTTCTTGAACCGTATCTTCAGTGTCACTTTCCCTGCAAGCAATTTTGTGTTTAAAAGATGTCCAATAGCCGTCCAAACACGGCCCTGACGTCTAGGCTAAAAAAAAAGAGGCAAAATTTGGTGAAAATGTAGCATAATAGTCGCCTAAGAATTGTTATTAAGAACTTGAACATGTCAAAGAAATGAAACCAAACACTTTGCAACCACTCTTGACTTTGCTTACATGATGGACTATCATAAAAACGAAAACCAAATTCAAGGTCATTGGCTGGACGGACTCTATCGGGTCCCGGGACGATGAAATGACGGCTATTGCTCACTGTGGTCATTAGACACGTCACCAGCTCGTGTCATAAGATCCTGTTTTCATCACTAACATGCTTTTCTTACAATTAAATGAAATCTGTGCTACCAGAGGCACGTGCAAACAATTACAAAAGTTTGTTATTTATTTTTGATGTAGCTACATTTTCTAAATATTAAACAGTTAATAAAGCAAGGAAAAACACATGGTCACGACAAATAGAATAGAGAATAGAAATCGCGGTCACCTGAGAAAGTAACCATGGCAACCGTCGCTCAAATATTTAGGATCAGTATCAAACCAAACATATCAAATAAAAGCCCTATTATTATTATTATTATTATTATTAGTAGTAGTATTATTAGTATTATTATTATTATTATTCTTAACTTTATTACTGAGTCACATGCATATGCACACCCATAATCACTAAAATGTTCATTTAAAACGATATGAGGCCCCGATGAAAATACAAATTCTACAAATTCTATTCAGTTCTCACACTGCTGAAGTTTCTCATAAAGAGAAGTAGGTTCTACAATATTTTCTCATAATGTAAAATTACAAGGCCTGTTAACTGATCAACATATCCTATAGGTTTCAGAAAACTCGTGATTCCAAAACAATTTATCTTCAAATGAAAAATAAACAAACGTCCTCAAGCGCGAGTCACTGGCGCTGCCGCCACGCACGCGCGCGCGCGCCCCCCAAATAAAGGTCGAATGTTGTCAAAGTTACCATTCCATTTTTCTGCGTCCAGTTTAATATCGATAATATAATTAACATAAATTCATATCGATAATTCATATAATAAATTAATATTGACATTATAATATAACTAATATAGCCTGATAAATTAATATATAGATAATATCGTTATCCTAAATTCGGTGGAATTATGAACGTATTATAGGCCAAGTAATTCTAATCAAAGCTATGGAAACGCGTCCGGCAATTCAAAATGAGCTGGACAGTCGACATCAGCGGGTCTGACACAAACACAAGTCAACGTTTTGAACAATAGACCGAAAATATGCCTCAATGAATCAAAACCACTGCACGAACTAAAGTCTCAAATTTAGACATACCGCTACATATGAGGAAGACTCATCCGTCCTGTTTTTAATGTTTCTTTCTTTTTTTAAATCTGTATAGTATAGCGCGCTTAATCTATTTAGAATATCACGAGGAGCTAAAACGTTAGTAAAAAAATGAAGAATTGAAATGATCAGAACCAGTTTTCCCCATATATACTGTATATTTGCTGGAAGTTGACAGAAATGAAGCAAATACAAATGCTAGATGAATTGAATTCCATTTAAAATCACACAAGTACTGACTCTAATCTTAAACCTGTATGTGAAGTCTACAACAAAAAGACAAATGGGACGTTTTACACGTCACGTATAAGATAGAAATCATATAGAATGACTACAATGAAATAGGCCTAAAGTATTTTATTTTTACATTGATTATTAACTAGTATTTCATTCTTGTGTATATGTTGTGTTTTTTTAACACGACATTTGTATTTTTAATTGAGCTCGTCTCAAACGTAAACATGTGTTGCGCTGTCCGCGGTACTGAAGGAGGGACATCGCTTCTGTTTCCAGGCTTGGTCCTCGGTCACGACATCCCTTTGGGTTCACAGCCCTGTCATTTTCAGGTCAGGGAGCGAGGACTTGTCTTTCTTCACTTAGGCGGCCTATATATTTTCCACTTTCTCCTCAATGAATGAATGGAGGAATGAATAAACGAATTATTAATGAATCAATTAAGTAATTAACGAATGAAGAGAATGTTTTGTTGTATACAGCGCCAAAGCCAACAATCAGCAGGCCTGCAAAATAATAAAGGTGAGAAATCGAGACGCTCGACGTTGATTGTGTTTTATTGCACTAATAGCTATAAGATGAAATAGTTCACAATTTGATGTATTTGTGTGGTTATGGCACGTGTATAACTCGCTAATGATGCATTGGTGTTAGGCTGGCAGACTGTAAATGCTTACTCTTTTAAATGCTTACCTTTTAAGTGCGATGCTGCAGCCTGCAGGTGAACTCGCGGAATGACACACCTGCTCATGGAGAGACCGTTAGCTGAGAATGAACATCCATCATGGGCATGGCTGGAGCACTTCGGCTGCAGTGAAGCGCTCATCCGGGCTATAAACACACAGGCTTATCGGAGAAACACTCAGGCCTACAGCGGTGTTATCTACAGAAAATAAGAGAGCACCTTTCAAACACAATATAATTACAAATGAAAACGCAACGCATTACAATGTATTTTATCAAGTAGATTACAATACACTTCTGCACTGACATCCAAACAGGAACAGTGCGTAAATGCTTTCATCAAACAAGATCAGTCGTTTCCAACTCGCCTAAAAATAGAACAGCAGGAACCAAATAAACTTAGGGGTTCAAATTTCGTGGGATGATTTTTTTTCTTCTTCCCGGAATGATATATTCAGAGGCGGAGAACTAAATAAATATAAAATACATGACAGATAAAGCAATCAATATGCCTAGATTTAAAAAGAAAAACCTTCTTAGTGTCTCTAATAAATCATTAATATTCTCATTCTATTATTCCAATAATTTATAAATCGTTAACGCCCCTTTTCTGTAATAATTCTGAGGACAAAAATATTTCATGTGTCTATTAATGGGACACTTAAAATGGTTTGATACTTCACATTAGGCACAAAATCTGATGATCAGATCAAAGGTTTCGTCTGATAAAGTCATAAATCTTGTTTACAGTGACTCAAGTCTGTAATGAAAATAGTTCAGTGAATGTATTTGCGCACATACACACTCATCATAGCGATGGCCTGTGTTCAAAGTCTCGTGCAGAGCTCGGTTTCCTCCAGAGCAGCCGCGGGTATCCGGGACTCGGCGGGGGTCAGGCGCTCAGCGGGCGGGGGAAACCCGGCGAAATGCTGCTTATATAGCGCGGGAACATGTTTTTATCCACATCCTCACGGTTAGCTAAACTAGGGCATTGTTGATTCGCTTTGTTCAAAAGAACACTTAAAAGAGTTGGGTGATTAAAAGGGGAGGGGAGAAAGAGAGCGCGAGAGATAACATATCCGTGCTATTTAAGTAAAAAAAAAAAAGACGGCAGAATCCAGTCTCTTATGCCACATTATTTATAACAAAGAGCAAACAAATAATATTCATTATAATTCAATAATATACGATTTTAAACATTTGTAGGCTAATAAAATGTCCAACAGAGGGGCACACATATAGGATATTTCATAGTTAATCCCCAAATTAATGAAGAAACAACTTAAAGACGTATATTTTAAATGTGTTGTAATGGCATCTTTTTGTGAATGAATGATGCTTTCTTATTAATAGATTTTTTGTAAACCATTAATGATACACATTCAAAATTACAGTAGCCTATACTTGAAAGCTATCAACTTCAACATTTATTGATTTATTTTTTTTTAGTGAATTTAAAAGAATCTTCACATAAACCCATTATAATAAATATAATATTTAGGCTACCTGTGACCTTCATAACCAATATACAGAAAATAAATAAAGCTATCAAACAGTTACAGTCTTAACCGCATAAATTATAAATTAAATATAGATTAGTTCTTATTAAAGCTACAATCTCGGTTACCTTTGTTCTTTGATTAACATTAATGACATCAACGACTGGTTTGAACATGAACAAATCTCATTTTCACATAACTCTTTACATTTAAGAATTTATTGAACTCATTTAAGACTGCTATTATGAGAATACTTGACAAAATGGACATTTTGGGCATAATTGTGTGTGTTATTGTTTGTTTAAGCGATGGTGTGTGTGTGTGTGTCATAGTCAGGACATTCACAGACAGCTCTTTTTGCCTTGTCATGCTTGGATGCTTTAAAAGCATTTGCATGAATTTTGTTCTCATTTTTTTCTCACATACACTCTAAAAAAAAAGGTTCTATATGGCACCAAAAATGGTTCTTGGCTCGTAATCATAGGGGAACCTTTTTTAGTGCTATATAGCACCAATTTTGGTGCTTCAGCGGTTCTTCAGTGGTTCTTCACCGGTTCTTTGACTAAGGTGCTATATAGCACCGCTGCCATATACAGAACCTGTTAGGATATGGTGCTATATAGCACCAAAAGTGGTTCCTCTATGATTACGACGAAGAACCATTTTTGGTGCCATATAGAAAAAATTTTTTTTAGAGTGTAGCATAGGCTAAAATATTACAAATAGCCTATAATATAACATGAATATATATCTATGCATTAGATGTTTACGTTTGTTTACAGACATTTATATGTATACTGGTCTATATGAAGACTGCTGTGACTCTTCTTTGCTAGCGGAAGCTGTGGACGTCCAAATGGCTAATTGGCTTTTTCTTTAGTTAATGAGCGCTGGACTCGAGGGATGTGCTGTAGCCCCGGGCCGTAAGCTGATACTGGAGCGCTGTGTGTGGTATCCAGAGCTCTCGACAGAGACAGTCTGCTTCCACTCGAGCCAAAGTCATTCCCCTCGCCTCTCACTGATCACGGTCTCCTCATTTGATGGTATGATTTATTTATGTTAGTCCTGCTGCTACGTTTATCAAGGCCTCTCACGCTCATTGAGTTCTTGATTGTATTGACTGCCCTCCAAAGCCATTAGAGGAATCCATCCAATTAAAATTCGAGTTCCAAATGAAAAGTCCACTAATATTGGCATGAGCTTTTCACTCACTTGATAAAATAATCTTTATTAAAAATATAGGCTATATAATTATAGGTAGGCCCAAGATTATTCTCATAAAGCATACAACACTGACTGACTCATTCATTCAGGCGAAATGACCAAAACATTTTTTATAAGCAGGCCGACGCCAGAAAGATGGTAATGATAATGCTGAGAGACGCGATGTTTCTGGTCGCATAGTAATAGATTGAGGGTCAGTTGATTTTGCTGGACAGTGTGCATGAGGCTCTGGAAAGAGAGAAAGAGTTGAGTTTGCTGTCTGGGGGTTTGAGGGGGTGGGTGAGGCGAGGAAGGAGGAGCGATTTGAGTAGAGAAAGCCGGAGAGAGTTATTGAGTGATTGGCTGTCGAGTTTTGTTTAGTTGAGGCGCTGCACGAACTCAAGACTTTCCATTTCGTTCTCAAAAAGGGATTACAGCCACCCGGATCAGCGCGGAGATAGTGACAGGAAAAGAGCCGCAGAAAAACGTCGATAACGACCACGAAGGCGCGTATTACTTGGATATTTCTCTCAAAAACAGAAGGATTTTGACCACGACTTTTAGCGCAAGGAAAAGTAGACAGTTTCCTTTACATAGAATGCTTGAGTAAATCAACACACGTTTTTGCGTTTATTCACGGTTGTTTTCTTGATCCTCGTTATTGGTTTCTCAATCTTTTGGGGTTTTGCTGTATCTTTTTCTTCTGTCAACGTCTGTCAACGAGTTGTGTTCGTGCGTCAGAGCGGGACAGATGACGACTGAGAGCTCCCACGGACCACTGCGGTCAACGCCCCCGATGAGGACCAGTCCAGCGTCCACCGCGCTGCATCCAGGACTGATGAACTCCACAGGTAGCTTGGAGGACCATGGCGCCGTGTCCAAAAGCAAAAAGACCAATTCAGGACTGCGGCGTCCGGAGAAACCGCCCTACTCTTATATCGCGCTCATTGTGATGGCGATTCAGAGCGCACCGACGAAGCGACTCACGCTCAGTGAGATATACCAGTTCTTACAAACACGCTTCCCTTTTTTCCGAGGCTCTTATCAGGGCTGGAAAAACTCCGTTCGGCACAACTTGTCTCTGAACGAGTGCTTCATTAAATTACCCAAAGGCCTTGGGCGGCCGGGTAAAGGACATTACTGGACCATAGACCCCACTAGTGAGTTTATGTTCGAGGAAGGGTCATTTCGGCGAAGACCGCGAGGATTTAGGAGAAAATGTCAGGCCATGAAGCCAATGTACAGAATGATGAACGGCCTTGGGTTCGGTTCCTCCATTTTACCCCAGAGCTTCGATTACCAACCTCCCAACGGCGCAATTGCGTGCCATAGCAGTGGCTACAACATGGACCTGTCTGGTAATGGTTATGAGTCGATAAGCAGCGGGCACCACGGTCACATGTCCCCCAGCTCCAGACATGGCTATATGGCTAGCTGTCCAGTGCCCGGGAACGGAGACTATGGCGCGGAGAGCAACACCAGCCCAGTTCCGTCTTCTCCTGCAATAGCGGCAGCACTCGAGGGTCACTCGTCGTATTCAGAGAGCACGGCACTATGGGCTTCTTCAAACTCTCCATACCTAAAACAGCCGACTACTGTCTCGAGCAGCTCGCCGTCCACAGGGCAGCATCCCGGCATATTCACATACTCTCTGGAGCAGGGTTACATGCAGCAAAATGCGAGAGACAACACAGACATGTCAGGTAACGGCAAAAAAACATGCCGAAACATTTCGATGCCACAATTTTCAGACTTCTTTGGGTAACACTTTATTTTACAGTGGGTTTGTTACACGTTACATAGACTCCTTACTATATCCCTTACGAAAATAAACCATGGTTTTACTACAAATAAAACAAAAAAACCATGGTTATTGTAGTAAAACCATGGTAACCGCAAATTAACCATGGTTTTGCTTCTCTAACTGGTAAAACTGTAGTTATATAAATGGTATTCAATTAGCCAAAAAAACATGGTTACTACATTTTTACTACAATAAAACCATGGTTAATTTTCGTAAGGGATTGTAACAACAGTAATAAGTGGATTAAAAAGTTTGTAGACAAACCTTAAGTTAGCTTGAGAAAGTCAGAAAGTTTTGTAGTTTTAAAATATGATTAGATAGATAGATAGATAGATAGATAGATAGATAGATAGATAGATAGATAGAATTAGTTTAAATTAATCTCAATGACTTGGAAATAGTATACATAGAATGGCAGTTTAATTGAGTCTAATGGGCTTCTGGCAGTTTAAATTTGAATTTTGACAGTTGGAGTTTGAACAGTCTTGGCTCATTTCAACATTCCGTCAGAGCAAGTCTATGGAATTTTTTCCCGAGTTTTATTCGTCATTTTAGGAAAACCTTAAGTCCGATCAGTTAGAAAAGATATAGCAACCCGAGTCAAAACACTCTAGTCTGAATTCGGTAGTTCTTTAAAGCTCTAGGAGGAGTAGCCTATATACATTTTAGTCTCAGAATAATAATAATATTAAGTTTAAATATAGCATTTCAGTAAATTGGCTCTCTCAAGCCAAGTTAATAATGTAACTAACCCCAAACTAAACCCTAATCCATAACCTCAACCCTATAGTAAGTAAAATACACATTGTTAATTAATATTACTCAATATGAATTACACTGTAACAAGGACACTTTCAAATAAAGTTTAACCCCACTTTGAAATATATGCATTACATTTTTGTAGCCAAAATCAAAATCACGATAAAAAAGGAATGCCAAAAGGTTTAAGATTATTATAAACTGAACAAAATGTTTTGAGCTGTTGGATTCATCTTGATCTGTGCAGCTATGGCTCAAATACTTGACATCTTTTGCCAGATTCTAAGTCCGACCACATTGGTATGAGTGGGGTAGGAAACAGCAAAATACGTTTGTAATAATATCAATTATTATTATTACCATCTACGGTTCAAGAATCATATTTTCACGTAAATGTAAAATTTGAAGAAAAATCTTTGAAGCCCATGGGAGACAGTTAAGTCATTAACAAAATGAAATCGAAATAATATTCATTTAATTGAATGTTGATGGAGAAACATAATTAGGAAAGAATGGTAAAAGAAAAATGTTTTGATTACAAACCATTTAAAGGCAGATGTGGAACGTTTTACTCGAAATGTGGGGGTAAAAGCTCTACACATGAGCTGATAAATATAAAATAAACAAGACATAATATTAGATTTGATGTACTGTCATTATGTGGTTGTGTTTCTCATTGTGCATGTGATCTGTCCCCAGTGGGAATATCGCGCTATCCGACACATTCTTCCCCAGTCGGAGAACGGAAGGACTTCATGTTGAATTTTAACGGAATTACGTCTTTCCATCCTTCAGCTGGTGGATATTATCATCACCATCACCATCATCATCACCACCATCAGAGCATGCATCAAGACGTCAAACCTTGCGTGATGTAGTCCGCTTTTCGCGGAGCAAGTTGCACAAAGAGAAGCACTTGGATGACTGTGAGGTAAAAAAATATAAATTAAGGATTCATTATTTTGCACTCACAAAACGCTTGGAAACAGGCCTATTTTCCAAAAGCAGCACGAGCTGACCTCACTGCACCGAGCGCATGAAACAGTTCAACTCATGCAGTCATGGACGGGCCATTTTATGTGTCGTGTTACAATAGAGGTTGAATTAAGCACATTTGAGTATATATAAATATATTCACTTAATCTGTACAGTGCAATGTGATGTGTGGAAGTTAGAAATAAAACATGTCAAGGAAAGCAGTGTGTTTTTTGCCTGACAAATAGTCTATCTATCTATCTATCTATCTATCTATCTATCTATCTATCTATCTATCTATCTATCTATCTATCTATCTATCTATCTATCTATCACAGTGTATAGGACATTTTGAGTTAAAAGTCCAAATGTGTGTTTTTCTCCCTCAAAAAGACCAACATTAGAATAATTGTTGTGAATTCTGTCTTCCAAACTTAAATTTCCCCATCATATTTTGCAATATCGGTTGTGTAAACAAGCTAAATACACAATGAATCAGTTGTATAATCAAGGTAGCCTATTTTTAAACAAAGGTAAGCCTGTATTTTTCGCAAGTTGTCAAATTTTTATCACGACAAAATAAATAGGCAAAATAAATAAAGATATTTAGTATTTTTTACATCTTAGCGGTTGATTTTTTTTTTGCGTCTCATAATTTCATAACCGTATAAGTTTTGTAATGCAAAAAACAAAAACAAAAAACAAAAACCCAGCCATTTTGTTGCGCAGACTTTGTGCCTAAACAGAAAATGACAGTTAAAAATAAACTTGAAGCGAAATATTCAGTAAGTGTGACAGCCTCGGCCTCCCCATATTATAAAGAAAAGATCAAATGCATCAATAAAAAGATCAAATTAAATATGGCAGTGTGGTGAAGTATCTATTGATGTAAAATATTTAAAATGAAATTAGGACATTGTGTAAGACGATAATGGTGGCCTTCCACTTTTCGATAAGGTTTCATTTGTTAACACTGTTAGCTACACTAGTTAACATGAACTAACAATGATCAACTATAGCATTTATTAATTAGCCTAATGTCAATTTTAACATTTACTAATATCTTAACATTTTAAGATCAAAAGTGGTCTCTATTAACATTAGTTCATGCGTTCATTAGTTCATTAGTTCAAACATAATTAACAAAGGTTAAGAAATGCTGCAAAAATATATTTCTTATTTATGTTAATTAATGTCTTAATGTTAACAAACGAGACCTTAAAGCCTATAAAGCGTTACCACGATCATTTAAAATAGCTTAGTTTACAAGTCCATTTACGACGCATTTACTTTCATATGTTTTGGGGGAAACATGGCTTTCCCGTTTTTGTTTGTCTCACTGTTTAAATAGACTATATCTTCATTTCTAATTTAGAAAATAAATCTTACACTTGACCAGTATGATAAATGTACCCAACAAGGATATTTTCAGTAAAACATTGTGATAACACTTCAAATGTTTCATTTGATTTTTTTCCCGCCGCAAAGCAACGGACATAATTCGCCACAGCAGCGCCACAAGGAATGTGAACGAAAGATACAACTGAGCAAATGCTGTTTTTTCTTGACCTTCAAAAGCAAATGACATGTATTACCGTGAGAATTTCAAAAGCAAGTTCAACTCATTTCAGATAGCCTACTATTTGTGTGATTGTTGGTGGCGCGGGCAGTCGGAGCTTTTAGACGGTCATCTCCCGCCATCTATCGGTGAGGAGATGAAACCACCTTCACTCGACGCCTGTGAAGTACACGCGATGACTGCCAGTGTTCTCCTGATGGAATAAACAAAGCGAATATTTGAGAGGAGAACAACGAGACATGTATAGTTACTAATAAACACGGATTCATCACAGCTTCATTCATCCACATCAATCGCACACGTCTTCAAAACGGCTATCTTCCCAAAAAACACAAAGCCTCATTATTGAAGCACACTGGAGGTATTTATATAGGCTAGAACAGTAAAATCACCTGCAACGACGATGTAAACATCGACTGAAAGAATCACTAAAGTTGCTCTCAATGCATCATTTTGCCAATTAGGCCTCTATATGAAAAAAATAAAAAATATGATCAATAAGTTGTGACAACATACGTTTTTACCTTGATTCATACCTTTTCATACAATATTAAACTCATTTTTCAAGTTGATTGTACTTCATTTGTTTTGTTGTTGAGTGATTTGTTAACTGGGGGTTACACTCTAAAAAAAAAAAGTTCTATATGGCACCAAAAATGGTTCTTGGCTCGTAATCATAGGGGAACCTTTTTAAGTGCTATATAGCACCAATTTTGGTGCTTCAGTTGTTCTTCAGCGGTTCTTCAGCGGTTCTTCAGCGGTTCTTCAGTGGTTCTTCAGAGGTTCTTCAGCGGTTCTTCAGAGGTTCTTCAGCGGTTCTTCAACGGTTCTTCAGTGGTTCTTCAGCGGTTCTTCAGTGGTTCTTCAGTGGTTCTTCAGTGGTTCTTCAGCGGTTCTTCAGCGGTTCTTCAACGGTTCTTCAGTGGTTCTTCAGCGGTTCTTCAGCGGTTCTTCAGTGGTTCTTCACCGGTTCTTCAGTGGTTCTTCAGCGGTTCTTCAGCGGTTCTTCAGCGGTTCTTCAGCGGTTCTTCAGTGGTTCTTCAGTGGTTCTTCAGTGGTTCTTCAGCGGTTCTTCAGTGGTTCTTCAGCGGTTCTTCACCGGTTCTTCAGTGGTTCTTCACCGGTTCTTCAGCGGTTCTTCAGCAGTTCTTTGACTAAGGTGCTATATAGCACTGCTACCATATACAGAACATGTTAAGATATGGTGCTATATAGCACCAAAAGTGGTTCCTCTATGATTTCGACGAAGAACCATTTTTGGTGCCATATAGAACCTTTTTTTTTTTTGAGTGTACAGCAGATCTGGAGTGCACACATCTCATAAAAAAAACCCAAGACATTCTTTACAGAATTGATTGTAGCCTATTCAATCAATCTTGTATATTATAATTAGTCAAATAAAATGTAATTGGACGAAATACAGTGACACATCAGTGACCACTCAGCGAAATGCACCGAGCAACATTAGCCTACCTTTGGCTTTAGCTGAACTGAAAGTGTCTAGAGATACAGCCACTGACAGAGAGAGCACATTCAGGTGCACTGAGCAACGTGTCATGCAGATCAATCACAGAGAGAAACCAAATGATTGCCGAATTCATGTGGTCTTGCAGGGTTTCATGCTCTCTTTCCTACAGGAAAACTGAGCACCAGATGTGTGTCTGTGCAGAGCAAAGAGTTCATCGCTGATTGACTGTTAAACAAAGACACATTTAAAGTCCTCTGGACTCTGGGCATTTTGTAAATGATGTGCCTTGCACAATACAATCAAAATTCAATTCAACAAATCAGCTTTCAGGCGTTATTCTTTCTCTCTCGTAACAGTGCATTGTTAGCTCAGTTTTTCGTGTTTTATGAACTAACAATGTGCGCGGAACTTTTTATCTAATGTGCAACAGATTTAAAGGACATGTACAAGGATTTCTGTTGATGGAGAGAAACCATAATCTGGGATGAGTAGAATGACTTTCATTAAAGAGATGACTTGCAGTCGCCGCATTACAGTCGGCGCATGTGTTTTAGCTCTTGCATATTTTGGCCTCATACGAGACAGAATCTGGAGTTGTGGTGGTGGATGGTGAGCAGAACAAGAAGTTAAAATGATGACAAACCAGCAATGCGTTTATTACCATTGGCAAAGCAAACTACAATTCACATTTTTGATGAGCTCAGACTAAGAAACGAACATTATAATAATATTATTAGTATCTATTGTTATAATGTAAAGTAATATTAAGAGCAAATAAAAGCCATGGGATAGTTTTCCATGCGTGTGCTTTTTAATAAAGAGGGTGTGCTCCCCCTAGCGGTCTCAGTCGAAATCGCGTCATCGTTATTTTTATATTATTCATTACATTTTTTTTGCATGTAAATCAAACAAAAACATTATTTTACTGATATTAATATCGGATTAGGCCTATTTTAAAAGGCAGTTGTCATGAGCAATGCACTCTAAATGAGTGTGTCATATATCAAGACTTTAGTGGGAATTAAACAAAAAACATAATTGTATTATTATTAGGGCTGTCAAAAGATTAATCACGATTAATCACATCCAAAATAAAAGTTTGTGTTTACATAATATATTTGTGTGTACTGTATAATTATTATGTTTATATAAATATTCATGTATATATTTAAGAAATATTTGCATGTATATACTGTATACATTTATATAATTTATATTATATATAAATATAAATATTTTATATATAAATATAATAAATTTTTCTTAAATATATACATGCTTGTGTGTGTTTTTATATATAAATAATAATTATACACAGTTCACACACATATATTATGTAAACACAAACTTTTATTTTGGATGTGATTAATCGTGATTAATCTTTTGACAGCCCTAATTATTATTGCGATTTAATCCGATTACGGTTTTAAAACGCAATGTCTTAAATGTCTAAATGAAGACAGAAAAATCAACAATATTTTTTACCCAACAAGTAGCCTATCAATAAAGCATATTATCCTCCTATTTTAATTAAGTATTTTTTTGTATTAATATTTAGTATTTTTTTCATGTCATTACATTGTAGCATTTTTTGTTGTTGAAAAATGATCTTTTATTTCACGTTTTGCTATGTCATCATAAGTGGACACCAGTACTCAGTTGTTTAAAAAAAATAAAATGATGTGAAATGACATTTATAGGCAAAAACAAGGGGATTTTTTTATTCACCAAGCAAGTTTTAGGCTTCAGAATTTAACCAAACTTTGTTTAAAGATGATTCTCAACTATGATATAAGATTTAACAGAATGATTTGATATACCATTTTACTTCATGCAATATGTGGGAAAAAAAGGCCATACATGAGTTTTCCCATTCAATGCAATGCATCTAAACACCGTTTCTAATTTGCATATTAATGTGTTCTTGGAGCAATGAACAAACAATAGGAGTAATTATTGACAACATTTTAATAATATCTAATATTTTATAGGAACATTGATATGCAATTTATTTCCCTATTGACTTGTTGTGTCTCCCAAAATGCCTGATAAACCTGGCACAAGTCCCAGTGTCCACTATTGAGGAGGTTTTTTTTTTAACAAAAAGTCATATTTTGATTAGAAACCCCAAAACATTTCCTGAGATGTGAACAATTTGAAAATTAGTCAGATTTAAATAATTACAAAATATTATCATATCTTCTCAAGAGTGCCAATTTTGATCATTCTGTCATTTTTACAGACTGAGGAGTTGTTCTTGTATTGAAACCTCAAAACAAATGGTATCTCTGAAAAGACATGAATGTGCTTTTTACAGGACATTCAGACTTAAAACTGACAAGAGAAATTGAATATGATAAAATAATATAATGTCTCCGTGGCACTCAGGAGGTTAATGTCGCGATGTTATCAGTTTGGAACTTCCGCCAAACTTACCCAATATGATAAACACACCCCCTTTCCTACACACCCTCCGTTTTGGCGTAACCGTGGTATTACCTGTGTCTGACCCCTGATCTGACCGCTTCGCCTTCCAAAATCTTCTTTTGCTCTTGTTCACGCGCTTTATTTTCTTCTTGGCCCAGTCGCAACTTCCGGATTCCCATATATGGACTGCACGCTATGACAGCGAACGAGCAGAATCATGATTGACAGACAGGGCATCAAAGGCTCTCTGATTGGCTACGGCTAAACACATCATCTGACTGTCACGGAGATCGGCGAGTCATCACATTGTGATGACACTTGGACTTCAAACTGTAGTTTTACAGAAAAAAAACAGCTGTGACACGCTCACGAGGGGCTTCATACACCTCATGCTAAAGAATAAAGCTTCTATATATGCAGCTGCGACGGAACATTCCTCTCAGTGCATTAGCTGATTGCATCCCTAACCGCAGAAGTTGGTGTGTGGTCTTGCCTGTTCGCGTGCAGCTCGACATCTGTGGACCAGTGCAGTTCCACTATCCTTCAAACGCGAAAGGAGCACCAGAGATCCATTCCTCACTGAATGCTTCATTTGGCACCATTATGCAAACTGCTGACCTTATGAATGGACCATGAAATTAATATACACACCATTTGTACCATTTATGTATTTAAGTTCAAACATAGCCTTTACAAAATAGGCTACAATATTTAAATGTTTAGCTATAAGTTATATGGGTAGCTGATATGAACTACAACATGGAATATTTACACCGCTAGATCCAACGAACCAATATATATATAGAAATGTTTCACAATTGTGAAAATGGTGAAACCGGTTCTAACCTAAGCCATAGGATTATCCTCCTGGGACCCAGAAAAAAAAAGTTTTTTGAATTTAGTATTTTTTTTATGTCATTACATTGTTTAGAGCATAAGAAACAAATGGGGGAAAAAAAAAACATTTTTGAAAAATGATATTTTATTCATATGTTGTGATATGTCCTCTGTAGTTGACAGCAGTTGTTAAAAAAATTAAATGACATGAAATTGCATGTATTGGCAAAAACAATGGGATTTATTTTTAATTCACCAATCAATTTTTAGGTTTCAGGGTTTTTTTTAAACAAACTTTATTTAAAGATGATTCTGAACTATGTTATGAAAGATATAATGAAATGCATTCATATACCATTTTACTTTATTAAATATGTGGGTAAAATGACAATACTTGGATTTTCCCATTCAATACAATGTATCTATTCACTGCATCTAATTTGCATATTAATGTGTTCTTGGTGCAACATGTCATGAATAATGGGAGGAAAAATTGGCAACATTTTCATAATAATATCTAATATTTCATAGGAATATTGATGTGTAATTTCTTTCCCTGTTCGCTTGTTATGTCTCCAGAATGCCTGATAAACATGATTTAACTCCTGGTGTCACTACAGTGGTCATTTATGAAATCAATGCCCTGTTTTGTAACAGAAAGTCATATTTTGATTAGAAACCCCATAACATTTTCCTGAGATGTTGATTTATAACAAACTATTTGAAAATTAATCAGATTTAAATTATAATTAAAAAATATGATTATATTTCCATAAGAGTGCTAAACATTAATGTCAGCCGTTTTTAAAGACCAAGAAGAAGTTGTTGTCCTGGTGAAACCTCCAAACATTTGGTATCCCTGCAAAGCCCCGGATGTGCTCTTTACAGGACATCCAGACTGTTACATGTGACATGTATGATGTCAGAGAAATTCACTAAAATATAATGTCCACTACAGTGGACAACAGTCTATTCTTGGGTCCCAGGAGGATATGCTGGGTATGGCTGTTACCGGTATGTTAGAAACCAAAATGGGTGTTTGTACAAAATGGCCACAAGGGGGCGATCAAAGACAGAAACACATTTAGCAGGTGAATTTGGCCAACCTACAACTGACGCGCTGCTTGTTTTGCCTGTTGCTCCTCATTGCATTGAATTGCTCGCTTTTTAAATTAGCTTTAAAAAAGTAGAATAACTTCCAAGTGGAAAATATGAGCCATATAAGCCATATTCCAAAATATGAGGAATAATTTTAACCGAGTAACCATAACATTAGGCAAGGATTTTAATGAATCAGTAATTGATTTAGACATTTGTTTTGTTGCTTTGCAAAATGTAATTGTATTATTTGATACCGAGGTCTATTATATTTGTCTTTCATAAAAAGTAGAGTCATTAAACAAACAGCAAGAGAAAATACGAATTAAATAGAAATCAATAAAAAACGCTTCTTCTTTCTGTGTTATTATAATTATTATCGTTGGCATAATAATTATTAATCATTATGTTATATTCCTGTCATTGATAATGATGTTTTAGTATAATTTAATATTTTATTATAGTAGCCTATTTTGATTTAATATTTGTATTATTTGGGCAAAGAGAATAACAATTTTATGTTTCCTTCTGTTTCAATTCTGTCTTCTCCATTTCTCTGCAAGTGCATACAATTATTTAATATGCCTACTAAATACAAAAGCATGTTACACATTTCAAGTATTAAACGGCCCGTTGCATTGTCATTAAAATGCCACTTTTTAACCTTCCCTTCATTTTCGTTGAAAATGTCACAAGCGGTGCGACTTCTCAATGGAAACCTAAAGCTATTATTAACTGGGAAGACATGTTTTAACACTTGAGGGAAATTAAAAGCAGCAATGAAGTGTGAGCAAACGCACTGACACGCACTGACAAAGAATAACTGTAAAGCTCTGTCTGGGTGGCTTTTCATCGACCTACCACCAAAAAAAAGGAAAGACACATTGGTTGATTTACAGCTTTCGGCCTGCAGAGCTTTAGCTTTGCTCTCATGCAGTAGTAGTCTACAGTTGTTTCTGAAAAACAAACATCGCTTTACTTCAGCCCTCCAGCGCATATTAGTGGCAAATGATTGAAATGAATCCTGACACACATGAACGAAAACAGAGAGGCGTTCCTGTTTGACTGACAGGCTGAAACCCAGCAACAATTCATTCTAAAACTCAAAAAGACTACACTCTAAAAAAAAAAGGTTCTGTATGGCACCAAAAATGGTTCTTCGTCGTAATCATAGGGGAACCATTTTTGGTGCTATATAGCACCATATCTTAACATGTTCTGTATATGGCAGCGGTGCTATATAGCACCTTAGTCAAAGAACCGGTGAAGAACCCCTGAAGAACCACTGAAGCACCAAAATTGGTGCTATATAGCACTTAAAAAGGTTCCTCTATGATTACGAGCCAAGAACCATTTTTGGTGCCATATAGAACCTTTTTTTTCTAAATATTATTTACCTCATGTATTTAATATTGGTCATAGTATTATACACAATTGTCCTTATACCATATTTCCATGACTGTAGATATCAGTCATTCTATTCATTTCACTTCATAAATGTGAATTTTGTCGTTTTCTGTCAACATTTCTACTCTTTCCGTGTGTTTGTCTGTCCCTTCTCCTTAACTCAAGGGTAGACTGCCTATACCCAGAGGGAAGAGGTCTTCGGGTACAGTCTTTCCACAAACAGCTCTCGAGCGCTTATTGGTCGTGAGATGAGATATGGGAGGAGCGCTCAGCGCAGCCAAAAGGCAGAATTGGTAATTCGGTGAAAAAGTCCCTGTGAAGTGACGGATGCGGGAAGTTCACAGGTTTTCCCGATCCACCGACTTCTCCTCGTACGACATTTGCTTGCACAGCAAAGACCCGAAAATCACAACTTTGGATGAAAGTCTTGAGACAAGAAACTGAAGGAAAAGTTTGACTTTGGAATGCTTTGAATTTTTTTTCTCTCTCGAAGTGAATTAGACGTCTGCCAATTTTCTTTTAACCTTTTCTATCCGCGTTAGGAGCGCATTGGAGAGAGGGGTACGATGCAGGCGCGCTACCCCGTGTCTAGCCAAAGCCCTCTAGGCGTAGTGCCTTATATCACCGGGGATCAAGGCTTTTATCGAGCCGCGGCCGGAGGTGGATATACCGGTATGCCCGCGCCGATGAGCATGTACTCTCACGCAGCGCACGAGCAGTACCCCGGTGGCATGGCCCGCGCATATGGGCCGTACACCCCTGCACAACAACCCAAGGACATGGTGAAACCGCCGTATAGCTACATCGCGCTCATCACCATGGCGATCCAGAACTCATCCGACAAAAAGATCACACTCAATGGAATCTATCAGTTTATCATGGAGCGCTTTCCATTTTACCGGGACAATAAGCAAGGCTGGCAGAACAGCATACGGCACAACCTGTCGCTCAACGAGTGCTTCGTCAAGGTGCCAAGAGATGATAAGAAGCCAGGTAAGGGCAGCTACTGGACTCTAGACCCGGACTCATATAACATGTTTGAAAACGGCAGCTTCTTGCGACGGAGGCGCCGCTTCAAGAAGAAGGACGTGATGAGGGATAGAGAGGACCGGGACAAGGGCAAGGACGACCCGGGGCAAGAGTGCGAGCAAGACGCCCAGCAGCCGGTGAAGCTCCGGGATATAAAAACGGAGAACGGGGCCTGCACGCCCCCGCTTGACAGCACTCCACCCCTCAGCACCGTGCCCAAAACGGAGAGTCCAGACCGGAGCGGTGGGAGTGCGTGTAGCGGGAGTCCACAGTCGCAACAGGCCTTTAGTATGGATACAATCATGACAGGACTCCGAGGGTCCCCGCAGCATGCGGCAGAGCTGCCGGCCTCTCGCGCCGCTCTACCGGGCTCGGTGTCTCTGACCTACTCGCCGTCCCCGCAGCCCGCGCACTACAGTCCACCCTGCGGCCAGCCCGCCACTTATCACTGCAACATGCAAGCGACGAGCCTGTACACGGGGGACCGCGGCCACGGGGATGACACTTTACCGGAATACACAAACACAAGCGCCTCCTCTATCTCACACCCCCACCAAAGCTCGAGCCAGGAGAGCCAGCACTTGCAGCAGAATCGACTCGCACCCTGGTACCTCAATCAGTCCGGAGAGCTGGGACACCTGAGCGCGAGCTATCCCGGCCAGCAGCAGAACTTCCACGCGGTGCGCGAGATGTTCGAGACGCAGCGGATAGCTCTGAACAGCTCTCCGGTGACCGGAAGCAATAGCTGTCAAATGGCTTTCCCGTCCAGTCAGCCACTCTACCGAGCTTCCGGAGCCTTTGTATACGACTGCAGCAAGTTCTGACCCAAAAAGCGTTATGAATTTCAAAATTGTTTAATATATATATTCGTATTAATTCCCATGTGTTTGTAATTTAAGGAAGCATTTAGCTCAGTGAACTCGGGCTGATATGCGAGTTTGTGTTCGGTAAGTCGGATAATCCCGCTGCACATAAACATTCTCTCCCTGCTCGTCCATCAAGAGATTCAAAGAAAATGTGTTAATTTATTTCATGTAAGAGCAGGTGGACCAACTTCGCAAGGAAATGACTTAAGTATTTATAATCAGTTCAGTATAGAAAGGTAACGAGTGTACAACTGAGTTACAGTTTTTTCGTATACTTTTTTGAAAATATCTAAAGTTACTATTTGTTTAATAAATTGTTGGAGTTAAACTCTCGAGTGATTTATCGATTTGTAATGCCTGTTGAGTCCATTGTTTACTGTCAAAGCTTGTTATTGATTAGAGGCCACCGAAAGCACGGGACATTTTCAAAACGAGAAATGTTTGTCAATCTTCCTCCTAACAATATCTAGCTCTTAATAAGGCAGTCTTTGGACAGGGGGTGGGGGTGCGGGTCAAAGGTTAAAAAACATCTGGAAATCATTTTTATTTCACTTAGGCGTGCGAGGAATCCTTACATTATTCCTAACATTTAATCAAAACGCACTTACTAATATTAATAATAATAACAACAATTATAAATAGGCACTTTACAAAGAAAAACAAACTTAAGCGCTATAAAGTCAAAGTAAAGAGAATAATCGGCACTTTAATTGGCGGATTCTTGTCCGCGTTTCTCTCACTTTTACATTTTTATAAACATAAACGTTCTTTGTGTTCCTATTTCATTTGTTTCAAAACGAATACTCGCAAGAAACGGATATAATTTGTAGTGCATGCATACGTTTCATTTGTACGTTTTAATATTATAAAATATAATATAACTTGCAGTCTTTTTATTACACGCAGTTGAATTGAGCGTTTTTGCTCGACTGAAGCGAACTGCTCTTTTGCAATCCTGTGGAATGTAGAAAACCATTGTCTTTGCTAGAAGTTTTCATTTGTAAACACATAATAGATTAAAAAGCAGATAAACAGCAGATGAAAGAATTGCTGTAGGCCAGAGCCAGCCATGTAAAATATGGCCTTGATAAATCAAATGATTAATTCAGCAAGAACCTCCAAACAAAAGCATTCGACCTCGGTCTGTGCTGTGTTGATATTATCTTCATTGCCTTTTTACTCACTACAGGCCCGAGTGTAAAACAAACACACATCACAGCCTATAGGCCTATACGTACATATGTTTAACGCGAGCCAAAATCTTGCTGTCAACTCAAGATACGGACACAACCCAAATAACACATTTTTTGTGTGTATGAGATTGATGATTTTCTTGTTTTGATTTGTTGTCCTGATACATATTTAGCGATATTTAACGCGCACGGCGAGCTTCTTGCAATAATCGGCAGCAGAAACGCTTGCATTGAATGGCTGTAGTAGAACCGGCCCCGGAGCTGATGTGTTGTTTCTGTGATTATGGTATGCTGTGATTAAATAAGGTCCGTGCATGACCAATTCACAGTCACGGTTTGAATAGGCCTCAAGTGTAAATCCACAAACGAGCAGAAACAGAGGAAGAGAGATGGGGAAAATGACGAAAGAAAGAGAAACAAGCGTCAAGTCTCTGTGCGAACAGCAAGGTCAGCCCGAGGCGATTTGACTTTGTATGAAGGGCTTAAGTGGCAAATGCATTACAGGTGCGCGCGGCCAGTGCTCGGGCTCGTGTCAGTGAAAAGGTGTCTTTGTTGTGATCAGTTGCGTGTTTCAGGGCTGAGTGGCGCGCGAGGGGAATATGATACAGCCTTCTGTAGGCTATATATATGTAAACAGATCTCATAACATGCATAAGTGATTGTTTTTATTATTTTTTTTATCGGTATCATGCGTGATATATTTTTTTACATTTTGCGGTCTTTTCCCACTTGGATAAATGCAGGACAATCTGTCCAGTTCTCTCAATTTTAAGTGCGTTTTTGTGAGGAGGTGCTGCTAATTAATTGCAGGTCAACCGTGTGTGCTCATAAAAAACAGTTTGTTAATTATAATAATGATAATAGCATATAAATAATATAGATGTATAATAATTATTATTTATTATTATTATTTAACAGCAATGCAAAACTATAAATGGTTTGATCGGGCGAATAACTAGAGCTCGGGAGGCCTGCTTTACCCAGGCCTAAATCACACAATATCGAGAATTATGAAAGTAGACATAAATGTTAGCAACTAAGTTTCAGTATATTAATTAACCTCTTTCTGAAATTATTATTTCTCTCACAATTCGAGCTAAATAAGAGGCAATAAACACACACATGAGGCACACGAGGAAACGCTTTGCGCCCAACTGACTAAAAACATTAATGCCACACTTAAACGAATTATTTCAATATAATAAGCATAAGAAATTCAAGCATATAACAATAATTCAAAACCTTGTAGTCAAATATCTTGCTGCGCACCTGACCAAGACGATTGTTCTTAAATTTAAAAGGCAACTTTCACATTTTAAGAACATTATAATAAATTTCAATTAATTTGTCCAATCCCGAAGGCCAAATGTAAACATACCGCCGTGGACTGTGAGAAAGGTCGAGAGGATTATCACGGCAATCTGCGTGACGACGAAAAATAAACACTAGAAAAATAGTTTAATAGTTACCTTGAAAAGGTGGATTTAATTATTTTCTTCTGCGTGCAAAAAACCTCAAACTGTGAGACGTGAAATTAATGACAAAGCAAATAATTCCTGCTTTTCCACAATATAATCCAGAAACAAAAATACCGAGAGACTAGTTATAATAATACCAAGCAAGTCCACGAAATATAATACAAAAGCAATATACATTTAATATGATATATAACAATAAAAATATATAAGATAATTGATTGGCGTGGGCTAATTGAGATAAGATCGCCACCTTTCTATAGTAATGGGTTTTATTAATATTGAATTATTAAACAACTTTAATAGAATTAATTTCATGACTTTTGCAAATCTAGTTTTTGCAGAGATGATCATTTTAATGAACTCTCTTTTAATGTGTTGAGCTGTTACTGACAGTTTCCAACGGAGAACAATAAGGCGCTCCTTGGACAGTAAATTATACTAGGCTGCAAATACATTCAGTGCCTTAACAATGTTAAGGTTTTCCACGTCCCTTAAAATTTTATGATACTTTAATTCATGGATTCAATTGAATTTCACGTTTCCCACTGCTTTTACGGGAACGTCGGCAGGGCAGTCAAACAAAATAACAGGAATTTCCCCGCTCAAGCGTAAAAAATAAATTCTCCGGGATATATAACGTAGTTAGTGGCTGTGCACCTGTGTGTGGTGGAGCTCGCGACCCTAGCCAGTGGAAAAGTGCTTTTTACGCTCGCGGACCGGCGAGGCACCGTCTGGTTCCAATCAGGCCCGCTCACACTGTTGAAGGCGCTTAAATGGCACTCCATTGGCTCGAGATGCCGTCTCAAACACACAAACACACACATCAACCGCCTTGTGAGGGTCTCAAAGACCCCACTTTAGACGTCGGTGTCAAATGACCTTCATTTGGCACGTCGAATAGACTAAAATATCTGTGGCCTCTCGAGTCAGATTTTACCCGGTTTCTCTCTCCTCGCTTGAGGACACTTCAGCTGGAAGAAGTCTCTTGAATCCGTTGTTACTTTGATGAAGACAAGCGCGTCACCATTACAAATAAACACGACGGAGGATTTTCGCACACAGTGAAATGTCTTCACTGTCAGGGTTCAGAGGCCCAGCTGTGCCCGACGTCAGAGGTGATTAAACATGAGCTGATTTACAAGGCCGAGTTACTACTCCCTAAGCTGCGCGCGGTGGGCCGTGCTCGAGCATCTGGAATGAAGGACCGCGAGGCCTCGTGGACGCCCGTTTCCCGCTCTGAATACAAGAGAGCGGTTGTGTTCGGCGCGAGGGGCTCGATGACCGCGAGGCAACCCACGAAAGCTGGGACTAGCCGCTTTCTGACGCATTTGACTATATATTTAACTTCTGAGGGCAGAGAAACTCAAAAAGTTGACCGTTATTTTCAAATCGTTGTTTACCGACTGTAACCGTGTAATCGCGATCTTTTACTCACCAAAGGCCCATTCATTGAAAAAGACGAGAACTAAGATCATTCTAAAAATCGTTATTTTAAAGATATTAACATAACGTAATATTATAGAATGCAGATTTCACACAGAGAAACGATATTGTTGGAATCAGATTCAAAACGACTTTATCCCGCAGATGACCGTTAAAAACATTATCAGCCAATCAGAATCTGTCCTGCTGTAACGAGCTCGAGCATTTAAAGGGACAGACAAGCAAATTGTTCTTGGTGTGAACAGGCCTTACGTCTGCAATATTAGTCTATAGAATACAGGCCTATATCTAGAAAAAAAGAGTAATACATCACTGTTATCATGCTAAATAAATTAGGTTAAAATTACAAATCTTCCCAACTTTTCAACATGTAAACCAGGCCTCAGGGAATGACTACAAAATAAGTAAATATATAAATAAAGCAAAACACCACAAAAACCCCCCCACAATGAACAACATGCAAACCTACATATCTGTGTTAATCTGAAAAACATCAACAACATTTTTATTGAAAATAAATATATCTATTCCTAGTGTCCTGTAATAAAATGAGAAAATATCTTGAACCTTGGAGTCAAAAAGGTTAAGAACCACAAACAGACTCTTTGAGAATGTGATTGAATTTATACACATTACAGCTGAATTTTAAAACTCTTTTATTTAAATAATCAGGAAACAATTTCAAATGTCCCATGTTAATGTCATTATTTCAATTTAAGGAATCATGAATAAAACAGCACACTTTTAAAAAGCTCTACAAACCCTTTAATCCCTTATTTATACATTTTTTTTTCATGATTATGAATAAAAACAGATTTATAAAAATGGATAAAAATCATTTAGACAGAAAACAAACGAAAAATCCATAAATATGACCGCATTAAGGAATGGGAAAAAGGCAACACCGGGACCCTCGAGAAACAGTGACATCAGAAAGCTGAAAAACGATAGACGGAGAAATGCAGTTGAGTTCTTCTTCCAGTGATCACACATACACACACACACACACACACACACATGACAAGCGGCTCTTTGACATGCGTGGAGATGAAAGCGTGTAGGATCAGGCATTCGGGTTGTTCCGCATGAGCTCGATGTCCGCGTCCACCATTTCTTTAACAAGCTCCTGTTCAAAAACACACACACACACACCAGTTTATTTCTCAAACTTCAGAGCATTGGAAGTGATCCATATTGATTTTTTTACAAGAAAGCTCACCTCAAACGCCACAAGTGGTTTCCAGCCCAGGACTTTAAAGGCTTTGGAGCTGTCTCCCTGCAAGAAGTCCTAGAAAAAGACCAAAAGAGAGTGAGATGAAGAAAGAAAACAAAGACAACAGAAACGGCAACGGGGTGGTTTAGTCCTCTTTTATTAACAGGACCCCACACACACACACACACACTCTTCTTCACTCTCACACACCCACACACAATCGGCAGCACCACACACACAGGTGTCAAGCTCCGTGTCTCTGGGGGAAGGTGAGGGCCGAGGCAGGCCATCCATCCAGCGCCCCCTCTTTTCCAGCCCTCTCCCAGTGCCAGAGCATGATGGATTATGTGACTCTCGTGGCTTAACCCCTTCTGTTCTCCTGCTGGGATGGCAACACACACACACACACACATACACACTTAGGGGTGCTTCTCAGGGTGGCAGTAAAGCGGTTGAGGGTGTCCTTGCTGCTGATCTGATTACACAAGAAGCCAGAACACACACAAACACACACACACACACGTTTGTGCCTGACAAATGAGAGCTCTTGTTCCAAAGCCCATATTTTAATGTTGAACCCTGAGAAGTTACAGTCACTCAACTCATGGTTCCATTTTAGCTCCAATTAAACCATTTAAATGACATAACCATACTTTAAAGACTAATTAGCGAAATAGCATTCATTCATCAACATACGAAACAGCATGCAACCATCATAATCAAGACGCGTATTAATGCGGCATATTAATCATAATTAGTCTTCACTTTTCTGAAAGCTAAATTAACATCAGCTGCTTTTGTCGCCCATCCAAGTCTTCACATGCAAACTACTAGTACTGTAAGTGTTTGCAAGGAGAGAAAACAAGAACCGTATTAATTCAGTGAAACCGAAGCGTTGCGTGTGCCTGTGAATCATTCGGTGTGTGTGTGCGATGGCGGTTGCTATTAAATAGAAAGTCAGCAAGTCAAGACATATCAAAGGCACGGGAAGTTTACAGGCAGATTTGAGTTTTTGCTTGTTTGAAGAAGTTCTATATCACATGTGTCAGGGATGAAAACAGAAGCCGCACCTGCATATATGGACAATAAAGTGCACATAATAAATAAAAGTGATAATCATCATCATCTGGGCGCATTTAACACTTAACGTAAAGGAATTCAGGACTAATGGAGAGACAGACCTTTTGTTCAGTTATGGCATGACTACACATGATGCATATTTCAGTTTTAATGTTTTTGAGACATGCGTCATGACAACACAGCATGCTCAAACTATCGGTTTCACACACACAGATTGAGCAATGGTCAACAAGTCAAAGGTCAAATCCACAAAATCGGTTCGACCAGTTCAACAAAGCACTCAAAAGTCTGTCAGACTTGAACAGTGTATCTGCTTTTACAATGCATTGTTTTTTTTAAAGTCATCAGATGAATGAAAAAATCCTATTTTCTAAATATACAGTCAAACCAACAATGATTCAGACACCAGATATAATATTTAACTAGTGTGTGCATATTAACTGTGACATATTATACCCTAAAAAATTAATATAGTGACTACCAGTATAATTGATAAAAATCTGGGACCAAAATGATTCAGACACTTTGAGCTGAGCATGTTTTGCTGAAGGGTTTTTTCTTTCATTGTTAATGTGACCTTTGACACCACAGACTGAGCTAAATGAAGCATTGCTTGGTCATTGGTCGACCTAAATTGGTATGAACTAATTGTGTCCTTAAATTTAACAGCTGATTGTAATCCATTACATCTCTTTCTATCAAGACATTATCAAGAGGAATTTGTTCAGTTTAACTCTGAGTTCTTGTCATATTTTATTACCATTTTCTAAACTATAGCGAATAAACTGTGATAATGTGAGAAAATGTTGAAGATGTCTGAATAAATGTTGGTTTGACTGTATGTACCATGGCATTAATTAGTTTTATGTTTTAAAAATACATTTACTATACATGTAACTTGAGTTATGTAATGAGATTACTTTTTCAAGTAACGCATTACTTTTAAAATGTACAACAAAATATCTGTTATTTGACTGACAGCTCTCTTTTCCAATGTTGAGAAAAAAAATCATAAGTGCAGAGCACAAAAAAGATTTAATATTCCTCAAAATGAATAAAATCAGACAAATGCAAAATCAAAATACTACGCAAATGTCCAATAATTAAATTAAATATAAAACAAATATTCTTTATGCACGTAAATCTCACTTTATTGACCAACACTGAAAAAAATAATGTTGGATTTACATGATTTAATTGTGTACATCGGTCACACATGAATAATTTAAGTTATTATAAAACATAATTTATTCATGTAACTTCAACATCACGGAATGAACACATTTTAAGTGAATTAAGTATCTCAAAGTGAGTTTTATACGGCTCCCTGGCATGCATTCAATTTCATATATTCATTCATCCACTTCAAATTCATATATTTCAGAATCATAATACTGCACTATCTAGTTGACAAACTTTAAGCTAGCAACAGCACACACTAGCATCTTAAATGCTAAGCATTAAAAGCTCCTTCAGCATGACATTATCAATCCACAGCCTAAGCAAATGCTCACTCTTCTCCGCAATGGTGACCCACTGTAATTTAAATTGTTCTAATAATTCCAACATAATTAAATATTAGGGCCGGGACTCGATTAAAAAAATTAATCTAATTAATTAGAGGCTTTGTAATGAATTAATCGAAATTAATCGCATTTTAATTGCATATAAATATTTGACCTGAGAACAGTGAGAAGTAATTTTTTTTATTGAAAAATGACCATTGAATAATGAATAATGACATAAGCTTAATCAACAAAATATTGTTTATTTATTTCAGTCCAGCAGACCAGTGCAATGTTTTCCATTAAGTGTAGCAATTGCATATTTAGATGTAACTTGTTATTTAGATATTTACTTGTAACTTTACTCACAGTTGGACTAACGTCCACGCTAACTGCTATGTGTTTTGCGTTGAGGTGATATTTGAGGCTCGATGTGCTGCGGTGATACGCAAATTCCTTGTTGCATAGCTTGCACACAACCATGCTCTTGTCGACGCTTCCATCTTTTCGTTTTTTAAAACAAAATTTCCCATCCACGGGGCCAAGCAAAGCGGTCTCGTCAGCTTCTTCGTTCATGTTCACTGTGGTTTGTTGTTGTCAAGAACGCTAGTTGGTGCTCCAGTATAATCGGTCCGTCGAAACTCATTCATTGAAAAACATTCCGCGGTGCAAAAATAAGTGTGGTTAAAATTGTTATTTATTTTTTGCGTAATCTTAATTAACGCGTTAAAGTGCCGGCCCTATTAAATGTCAAACACTATTAAACACAATCTTGTCTCCCCTTTCTCATCTTGCTCAAAAATACATAAAATAACACTTTTACCTATAAAATAAGAACAACTCTTGATTTAGCCATATGCAAAGCATGCTGGGAACTAACAAGCCCCGCCCAGTTTCCGTTAATGCAACACAAATCATTCGTGTAATCTCAACACAAACGGATTAAGTTAGGACAGAATGTATAGCAATTGTGTTGCTTCAGCTCATTTTAATTAAGCAATTTGAACGAGCAGTAAAAATATTTTTTTCCAGTGAATGTACTTTCAATGATTCAATAAAACCATAAGCAAAAATGAAATGTGCATTTCCTTCAGCCTGAGGATTAGTATTAAATCATTTAATCATTGTCTTTACATTTACCCAAAAATAGAATTGTTTTATTATAAAAAAAAACAAGCCCAGCC
Source organism: Romanogobio albipinnatus (assembly GCA_023566225.1). Taxonomy (NCBI): domain Eukaryota; kingdom Metazoa; phylum Chordata; class Actinopteri; order Cypriniformes; family Gobionidae; genus Romanogobio; species Romanogobio albipinnatus. The sequence continues at coordinate 5,018,914 of CM042256.1, read as the reverse complement.
TAGCAAAAGTACCGTAACGCATTACTTTTCTTAAAAAGTAACTAAGTAATGCAATTAGTTACTTTTTAAGGGAGTAACGCAATATTGTAATGCATTACTTTTCAAAGTAACTTTCCCCAACACGGTGTATATGTATACTTTTGAATAAACACACACTCAATACTTTTATTCAGCAAGGATGCCTTAAATGGATCAAACTATTTCCATTTTAAATAACAATAAATCATATTAGAATGATTTCTGAAGGATCATGTGACACTGAAGACTGGCGTAATGATGCTGAAAATTACATTCACATAGGAAACAGCCATTTTGAATTATAATTTCACACAATATTTTACTGTATCAAAAAAACATAAGAGCGTTCTTTTAAAAACACAACCGCCCAGCGGTATTGCATTTATAAAACACCAGAACGTGTAAAAGAGACAAAAGACAACGCAGAACAATCTGAATGCCTCCCTCTGAGATTCCTGCTTCAAGAGTTTAATAAATATTTATGTGCTCATGTAAACCCTCTTCAGCACAGAGACACTGACCCTAAGTGCCTGACACTTTAAATGCGTGCGTATGTGAGAGACACGAGCGAGACGAATCCAGCGTGAACTCCGCGGCTGTTCGACAGACTTCGCTGTGCTGTGCGGTTGTGTTATTTGATGCAGGATGTTTAGGACGGATCAAAGACTCCAATGATTTCCCTTTTCAAACAACAGCCAATCACAGAGCAGGAAAACTATAGAGTGAAACTGAAAAAGTACATCTAAATCGGAGTAAGTTGGATGACAAGCACATACTCAACGGTGTGTTTATTACTGAGGATCTGTGTGTGTTTACATGTGGCACTGGCAGAGTGTTTGTGTGTTTACAGCCTCAGAGAGTGTATCTGACCGCAGCGGAGCCCAGCAAGCATGTGTGTGTGATTCACCGCTTTCAAACGACACAGATACTTTTTCATTTTTCATCTCACCTGTTATTAAGCCTTCACTATGGGTGGGGCGAGAGAGAGAAGAGCTACAACACACACATGTTTGCCTCAGTTAAAGGTATAGCTCACTCAAAAAGTCCAGCCGTCATTGATTCTGCTGAACACAAAAGAAGACGTTTGGACTGTTTTTGTCCATACAATGACTTAGTAAGTCATAGTTTTGGAACGATTTGAATTCATTTTTGAGCGAACTATCACTTTAACTGTAACACTTTACAATAAGGTTTCATCAGTTAACATATCAACTAATATTTAGGGCCCTATGATTTCTGCGATGTGGAAAAAACGGACGGAATCGCAGAATCCAGTCATAAAAACTTCACTGAGTTTGACTGAATTTGTCCAATTTTGATGAATAAATCAAAAGCAGGTCAGCACATTTCAATCAAATCACCATATGGACTAGTGTCTGTGAATTAGGTGTGTGAGAAAATATCGATACACATGAGTATCGCAATATTTTGTGTGGCGATACTGTATCGATTCTCAAAAACGAAATATCGATATTTAAACAAATAAAAAGAAATAAATCATACGGATTCATGCAAGTTGTTTCATTTTGTTCCGTTTTTATCCCGAACGCTAGATCACAGTCTTCTTATCTCTGAACTTAAACAGTGACAGGAAGTAGCTACTAGCATAACAGCACATCACTAATGCTAAAGGGGCGCTTCAGCGCTGGGGAGATGAATGTGTATTTAAACTGGGTCATTTATGTAGTAGAAATGTGAAATTATTTTTGAATTTGGTGCCTTCTAGACTGAGAATGAGATGGTGGTCCAGTGGGTTAAACCATGGAACTGATACGCAGAAGGTTGCTGGTTTGATCCCAGCGGTCATCATCAGTGTGTCCTTGAGCAAGGCACTTTACTCCATGTTGCTCCAGGGGGATTGTCCCTGTAATAAGGGCACTGTAAGTCTGCCAAATGCATAAATGTAAATGTAAATGTAGAAAAGACAGAAAATGTGTTTTTGGCTCATGTGGATGAAAGACAACAACTCCCAGAATGCACTTGCTTCGCTGCCCTACAAAAAAAAAAAAGTTCTATATGGCACCAAAAATGGTTCTTGGCTTGTAATCATAGGGGAACCTTTTTTAGTGCTATATAGCACCAATTTTGGTGCTTCAGTGGTTCTTCAGAGGTGCTATATAGCTTTCCTGTAGCAACGCCAAGGTCATGGGTTCGATTCCCAGGAAAAGCAAGAACTGACACAAATGTAAAAAGTGTACCTTGAATGCAATGAAAGTCACTTTGGATAAAAGCGTCTGCCAAATGCATAAATGTAAATGTAAATATAGCACCTTAGTCAAAGAACCGGTGAAGAACCTCTGGCCACTCGAGGCCACTCCCAAAGCCACGCCCACCGGTTCTAACGTTAGTTGACTAGAAACTAAAAAGCCGCCGTTATATCGTGAGTCTCCGTGACGAGCTGGTTCCTGAAATAACTTAAACAGTAGTGTATTTTCCATCCCAATGGTGCTAAGTTGCTTTGTACTGGGATGTACAGCCAAAACCAGAAAAGGACAAGCAGTGAGTTTTCATCATTTGCCGGTTAAATATTTGGAGCGGTGCAAACAGTGGCTGCGGGCTCTCAACCACCCGAATTTTGGAGAAGACACCAATATGGAAAACCTGAAAATAATGTGCAGTCGCCATTTCAAGCAGGAAGACTACAAACCGAATGTGCTTGGAATGAAGAGAGCCACTCTGAAGGACACCGCGATCCCTTCGATATTCACCTTCCCACATGACCAACAGCCTGGGCCATCTGGTCCTAAACGCATTCGCCTAGAGGGAAGACTCTCGCTAATGCTCGACACGTTTCTGATCACACAGTAGCCTTTACATAGTGATAGTGATACAGTTGTTAGCAGTTAAACAGCAAAGTAACGAGCTAACGGTACCACGCATATGCGCTGAGTTACTCTCCACTCTTGTCAATTATCTGAACGTGCTCCTCCAGAGCTTTGTTGATAAAACATTATTTAAAGTCGAGATCCCACCCCTATGGGCGGGTTTAAAACATGCAGAACAGCTCCTTCTACTGGCTGTAGTCTCTAGCCTCTGGACAAAATGCCTCCGATGACGCAAAATGACGATATTTGCGTCATCGGAGGATTTTTTCCAGAAATAAAATACATAATTATCTCGTCTCAGGGGGACATGAGGGGGAAAGTGGCATAATTTGAATATACTACTGGGTTTCTACTGATACAAAGCTTAATGCTAATCGCTGAAGTTACCCTTTAACGTAAATATATCGTTCGCTGCAAGAAATGGGGGATGAAAGAATAGTTCCAGCTCCTGCTTCGGTGCACAAAGCCAAAGTGTGGCGTCATTTCGGCTTTCGTTACAGACAAGGTACAAAAGAGATTCTAGTACACTCATTTTTACCTCCTTGTACAAGTTGGGCACAGCGATATCCGTAATGTGCTGGTGGGATGGTATTGTGTGTTGTGTTCTGGTTCAATAAAAAACATTTTTTGCTAAGGTTTGCATATGGTGGTGTGTTCTTTATGACATCTTTCCTAAAATTGTATCCTATAACTAAAATAAGATATATCCCAATATATCACCTTGCTTACAGTATCGCAATATATCGTATCACAACCCCTGTATCGTATCGTACCGTATCACCAGATTCTTGCCGATACATCTTTTTGTGGTTTAATATTTACAGTAGGGCTATTTAAATATGAATCACTGGGACACACACACACACTCTGCCGTCTCACTATATGAGGACATGAATGCATGAACTTCATCTTCAGAGCCGCTCTGAGAGTCACTTTATGAGCATTTTACTCTTTTATTTGAGAAAAACTATCCTCATATCATAAACACACAGAAACTCAAAGATCTTCACGGCAACCCATCAAAATAAAAGTTTGGCTTAACCTGAAAATAAATTATGACAAATATATTACTGTTGTACAGTAGAATTTAGCTACGTCTAAATAATACTAACACTAATTATTATTATTAAAACTTTATTTTTTAAGGACTAATCAAAACTTTTCTTCCATGTTTTAATTTTAACAAAAGTTCTGTTGTGCTTGACAAAAAAATTATATGATATGAATGTTTTATGTCTTCATTTGCTTGCCAGAAATATTAAAATACACAACACAGAATAAAAAACAAAAAACAAACAAACCTTTCATAGAATAGATTATTAAAATTTAATTAAACCATTAAAATGGAATCCAAACTTAAGACAGAAAACACAGAATAAAAAAAAAAAAAAAAAAAAAAGTAATTAAATTGTATAAATTTAAATATTATAAATAAAGTATAAATAAAATTATTAAATTTAAGTCCCAAAAAATGTAAACATAAAAAGGAAATCAGAGAAAAAACAGAATTTGGAAAAAAAATAAAAATAAAAATAAATTTTGGGAAAAAAATAAAACAGATTTCATAAGGCCCTAAATATTGAACAGCACATCTACGGTATTTATTAATCTTTGTTAATGTTAAATTCAACATTTACTAATACATAATTAGAACAGACAATGAACAGATTTTTATTAACTAACGTTAACAAAGATGAATAAATACAGTAACGCATGCATTGCTCATGGTTAGCCCATGTTAACAACCGAAACCTTACTGTAAAGTGTAACCACGCTATCATCACGAGCTCCTTCCTTCACATTTACAACTCATGTGTATAATAAAAACACAGCCTTGTCTGGAGTGATCGAGAGTGAGAGAAGAGGAGGAAAAAAGGACGGAGACAGGAATGACATGGAGAGAAAGGAAAATGATGATAAATTGAAAGCTCTGGGAGACGAGCTGTGTGAAAGTTAAAGAGCGAGAGAGGGAGAGGGAGCGAGGAATGCGAGGTGTCAGGAGTTCAGCCGTCTGACAGTGTGAGTAAGAGTGCCGAGAGCCAGAGTTAATTACTCAATCAAGATAACGAGCCTGGGACATGCCATTTACAGAGGGCAGCACACAATTAACCTCCTCTCCCACTACACACAGCCGTGAAAGTGCCAACACGCGCGCGCACACACACACCGGGGCATTCTGACACACGGCACAAACAAACACAACACGAGTTGTACACAAAAGTACATGTGTTCTGAACGACTACAGCAAATGATCATTTTATTTAAAGCTAAAAAGCGTAAACTTTCATTTACGTAACTTTTACGTATTTAGACCTACACTGAAAAAAATACTGGAGTAGGATTTACAACTACCGTATTTTCATTCAGAAAGTGCTAATAAATGTCACTACTAATTACGAAGAAACCGCAAGTAACACGGAATTAAACATGAAGGTTTGAAGTAGAGACTGAAATAGTACTTTCTTATAAAACGTACACCACAGAATATTCCAGGTTCAATACAGCGTACAGCATTTGTGGTATAATGTTGATTACCGCAAAAATAAGTACCTCTTTAACAGGGCCAATCTACAAATGCTAAGCTCACCGTTGCAATAGCATAACCACAAGACATACACAATAAGTGTGTTAACGTGAAAAACCTTTTCTGCGTAAACTTATAGACAACGACTTGGTTGTCATGACATCATAACTCTTAATAAACAGAGGTAAATTACTTACAAATTGTAATCGGTACTGATTACAAATTATATGACAAAAGTAGTTAGTAACGTAATCCATTACATATTTAAGGTAATACAATCGGACTACTTTTGGATTACTTTTGACCTAACTTGTGTATCACACGGATTTGAGTAGAATAATCTTGTACCATATTGATATAAAAATACACAGACAGAGAAAATATATGATATTTTTTGTGTTTAATGAATGAGTTTAATAAAAAGCTATTGGGTAATTAAATCATAAAAAGTTTAAATTAAAACAAATCATTTTTAAATATAGAATTAAAAATCGTCATGTGACCATTAGCCATCATCAGAGAACCGTAAAAGTACTTTTATTATTATTAATCTTTATTATTATTGACAATTTTATTATTGACCTAATTACAAATTAAAACCTTCAAGTAAATATATTAGGTCAAAGAAATTTCAGCTGAAAAAAACGTGCATTGCATGAAAATATGAAATGAATTTGTACATTATAATGTGTTTGAAAGACAAAAGCTTTTAAAAGACATTAATAGATGGTTAAATAACTCACCATAACTGAGAGATAATTCAAATAATAATGAATGCGTGAATCTGGGTTTGATTAGATATGCGATGTTGAGAAACGCTTGTTAAAGTGAAATGATTTCTGTAAATCCAGTGATCAAACGCTGTGGCTCTCAGTGTTCAGTGATAGTCACATGACCTGGACGAGCTTCTGAATGTATACAAGCAGTGGCTGTTTTTAGAAAGGACCATTTAGTAGAGAGAATCAATGAATTATGAATATTTGACTGCCATTGTGAGAAAAACATTATATCATGTAATCAATAAAAAAGTAACTATAGTCCGAATATGAGATTTAAGTACTTAATTATGGAATCTGATTACGTAATGTAGATCAAATGCTTTAAAAACCCTAAATGACTGTGAAAACAGCTTTACAGCTCAAACAATACGCTAAATATTCAACTATATTACTCATTTCAATTATCATAAAGTCATAATTAAGAGATAAAATGTTGAAAATATGATTAAATGTCCTCATTATTAGATAAAAAGTCAAAAACATGATTTTAAAAGTCATAATAGTGAGATAAAAAGTCGAAAATACGACATGCTAAGTCATAACTATAAGATAAAATGTTGAAAATATGATTTTAAAAGTCCTCATTATTAGATAGAAAGTCATAAATATGACATGCTAAATCATTGTGAGACGAACAGCTGAAATTATGACTTTAACAATACAAAATGTTGGATTTAAAGTCAAAATTGTGACTAAATTATGATTAAAAGTCCTAATTATGAGATATAGATTTTAAAAAGTTTCAATTATGACCCAAACACACACACTAAGACATTTAAGAGATGAAAAAATGCTTGTATTTTTTTTTAAATGCGCTTTTAATTTTTCGATTCACACTTATAATAATAATAATAATAATTACATTATTGTTTTCATTTTGTGCAATATATTTTTTTACACACGTTTTTCATCTAAAACAAAATGAATTTTCTGTCATCAGTGTAAAGCTGCTCTGAAGCATCTGTGTGTGAAAGAGCGCTAGAGAAATAAAGCTGACTTGACGTTTTAATGGAAGGATGCTTTTTAAAAAATAAAATCATAAGCATCAAATTTATGCTTTTAAATCTTCCAAAAGTAGGCCTTATTCACTTGCAATGCATATGCCTCAGCGTCACATAACCTTCCAAACTTTTGCTTCTTTTGAAAGTAAATGTGGGACAAGCCGAATGTTGTTTTCTTGCAAATGGTACAGAAGCTGGAATAATTCTCTAACGTTGCACCTTTGAGTTCAGTCATAGACATCCAGTGATGTAATACCGTTGTTCACCTCTAAACATTTCATTTATAAGAAAGAAAGAAAATCACCTGTTTATTGGGAAGCTTTACACTTGGCTTGGTTTTCAAGTGTTATATTCTCAACTCTCTTTCTTGTTTAAAAGCTCTTTCTCTCTCGTTCCCCTCCGTGGGGCCCAGGGTGGTTCCGCTCAGTCAAAGTCCTTCAGGAAATACCAGAGAGTAGGCCAGGGGAGAACGTACACCCCTCTCTCCCTCTTTATTTTTTTAGTTCTGTTCTCGCTCCCTCTCTTTCTCTCTCTCTCTCTCCCCGACGCATCAACGAGAACGGAGTAGCACAGTAAAAGAAAACGTCCCGGGGCGCGAGGTAAAAGGACCCCACGTTTTAAAAAGTGCCATGTAATGTTATGAAAGAGAGTTAAGCTCTGCCGTTAAGTGTGATGTAAATAAAAGTGGATGTATATACGGTCATCATGAGGAAAGGCTGTACGGTAAGAGCGCGGCTTTATTGCAGGTTTGAGTTCCACCTGGCACCCGACCAGACTCTTTACAACATCATTCACACTCAACTTTAACAACTCTGACCTATTACACTGCACATCACCGTAAAACTGTCACACAGAGCCAGCCTCTCAACCACAGCGACTGGAATACCCAGAAAACCCTAAAGACTGCACTACCCATAAAGCATCACGGCTAAAGGTGGGGGACACACAAAAGCATGCGGATCGGTTGGCCACCGATCTGAAGCCTGGAATAAAATGGATCTTGCATTCAAATTAAAAGCAAAGCTGCAGGTAAGGGATGATGCAGCTGTGTTTTGCATGCTGGTACTATGACGCTCAGCATGGGTCAGATAAGACAGACTCCTGCATTCACAGAGTGAGGGCCTCCATGTGTGTGTGTGTGTGTGCTGATCACTACAGGATCCTTTTCATCTCGCTCCTGACCTCTGTCACAGAGCAGATAAGATCACCCCATCCTGATCCTCGGAGTGAAAGGTCAAAGACATCTTTCATTCCAACACAAACCAAAAAAATAAGCATGCGCTTGCATGTTACACAAACAAAGCACGCTATATATACACACACACACATCACAATGCAAATGTGCCAATTATACTGTCTACTAACTTCAACTGAACGCTATTACAACCTCACACTCATGGGTTTGACTGGCAGGGAACACGTACGGATAACCAAGAATGCATTGTAAGTCCCAGTGAAATACATGAATATGCTAGCCTTAAAGTGCCCGTAATGTTCCCTCTCATGCAGTGTGTAATATCGCTGTTTGAGTCGTTATTGTCTCCCAAAAGAAAGAATCGACTCTGAACCTCATAAATGAGTCGTTTGTATTTCAAATCCTAATGTGTTACGGTTCTACATCACTAGAAAAGACATTTAGATTAATGCTCGCTTATGTTGTATGTCGTTCGCCCGTGAACAACTTGACCCTCAAACGTCATTTTACTGACGACTGCTCCTCAAATCTCAGAGTTCAACGCGGGATTCACAAAACTCTTGCTCTTGAGAGACGGGTCAGTGTCAGTTTATCTGGACCAGCTCCTCAGAATCACAGCCTGTAAGTATGAATAATTATAGATGTATATATTTTCTACCGGGTGTTCAGAATACGTAGTTTTGTGTTTATATTGTGTAAGTTTCCGGCTAACTCCCGTTATTACTGTCTTACTGAAATACTTCTGCTCATCAGCTGTGGGCCACTATTACCTCAAACTGTGTGTGTTAGTGCAGATCGTCTGTCGCTCTTACTACTGTGAGTAAAGAGAAAGGATGGAGTGAGATTTGTTTTCCATCAGTCATTGACGTCAGTGCTGGGCTCACGTATGCGCCGTTATTGATACAGTTCCCGCATGTGCACCAATAAATGAGAAACACACACATGGGTTTGTTGATGGACACACACTTGTTAATAATGATGGTAAGGAATTACAGCTGCAACATCCCATAATGAACCTCAAAATGAGTAGCGTGTCACTGAGAAACTCCTGCTCAAGTCGTCTTGTGATGGAGGTTCGGGTTGAATAACTAGTTCTTCAATGTTTCATCATCGGACTCGCGCTCGGATTGATGTGGTAAAATCGGCGTCATCATTACTGACTTTACAGTGTGTACAATCACTGAGCTTTAGGAAGCCTCTGGAGCTGAAGTTCAGTTATGGTGATGGGCGTTTAGCTTCTGAAACACGTGGTAGACCAATCACAGCAGAGTGGGCCATCTGGCCAATCAGAGCACAGTAGCTCAAAAGGAGGGATTCAGAGAGCTGATTCATCCGTCGAGTCGTCTGAGAATCATCGAACGCTGTGCAATGTGTATTATGAGAAAATTAAAGTGTTTTTTGACCTTTGATGCAAGTAAACCTGTTGCAGGAGACGCCAAAACTAAACCAGGAAGCTTTAAAATAGGGGCACTTTAAGCTGTGCTCCAAAACAAAAAATTTCAGTGGAAATTACTTCACCACATTGAAAAAGGCACTTCAGTGGGCCTTTACAGAAAATAATATAATTTTCTATAATTTTACTATTATCATATTTTAAATGTTCTATATATTTTTTATTACCATTACTGGAACATTTTGTTTGTATCATAAGATGACTAGCAAAGCCTATAGTTATAGAGTAAAGATGCTAATGTGCATTAAATTAATATCACACGACATTATTAATCCCTTTAAAAATACATAATACGCCACAAAAGAACAACCATCTCAAATCCGAGATGTGTGCACCATGTCTTCGAGTTGCCAGAGGAAACATGTTGACATATGCACCAAATATGTACTAATCTCGATAATCCACATAATTCCATCATGTTGGGGCAATTCCTCGGGGTAGCCCAGTCTGTAAGTTGATCTGATGAAATGCACACATGGTGAACTGCAGCTTGTGTGTTTTGTCTATCATCAGCATGCATGCTCACACACACACACTTATTTACTGTACATTATATTTATATTCTTGGCAGACACACCCTAAATACATTCATATGCATTCATACACATTTGAATACTTATTTGCAATAATCCTCGCAGTGCATGTCGCCCCATAACCCCATGTTCATTGAGACATTCTCAAATCTTGTAATAATTCAAACCAATTTTCTGCTGAACTTACATCATACACGAACACAGCACGGTAAAAAGAATCTGTATGATGTACACACAATTTCAGCAAGATATTCATAATCGAGTCAGTGGGTTACTAAACCGAGCAGCTCGCCGTCTGTGGAGTTTGTTGCGTAAATCAAAGCTTTTTGCTTTTTTAATTATGCCCTCTCTCGTGCTCCTTTCTCTCTTTCAAAATGAAAAACGAACAGGAAAAAAAACCATGAGGGTTTCCTGGGGACTGTCTGGAAAATAAAAAGTGAAAAAGAGAGAGAAAAAAGCCTTTGGCTAACTTTGGTCCTCCTTCCCCAAAGTGCCTCATAAAAATTGTTTAAATCAGCATCCGAAAGAATGAAATGGATGTGCAAAATCTTATTGGCTGAAAGGCAGAGCGGGGTTCACGCAGCGGTCTTCAGCGGCCGTCTGGGGGACACATTCATCAGCTCGAGCTTTCACTATTAAACCCCCTCGATCAACTAAAAGACAGGCCGCTCGGTTTTGATGTGTTCGGTACACTGTAAAATCCAACAGTGATGCTAGTTAACTTTACTTAATGTCTTAACTTAATTGTACAAATCTAGTAATCGGCACTATACACATACTATACCTTGTTTACTTAGAAAACCCAAGTTAAGATTAATTGATTGGTTTGAGTGCCATTTTGTCAAGGGGGAAAAGTCACCATTATGGTGATCAGTGTTTCATTTGTTTGGGTACAAGCGGCAACCTCCCGCAGTTTCTCTTAAGCTGGGTGCACACTGTGCGATTTTGGCCACGATTTGGCCGTCTGAGACAAATTTTGAAATCCTAAAAGATTTCTCTGATCCTAGGCTAAAATCTGAAGTCTTTGATCCTTAGTTTGACATGTGCACGACAACCGATTAATGACCGTTGCGATCAAATTTTACCTCGGACAAAATTCTGGCAGTGTCAGAAGATTTGAGGCGCAATCCTGCAGTGTGACTTCTCCTAGGACGACCGTCAAATCAAGAACCAATAGGAGCACAGAACCTGATGACGCATTTTGTGCGACAACATCAAATCACAACAGGGAACATGTCGAAAAGAGTCAGGTGAATGAAAAATGCTACCGCTTGTTTTTGTTGTTTGCTGAACGCTACCTGTGTCTGTGAATGCGGCTCACCGTTACCGAACGTGTCACGGATTGATGACGTAAAACTCAGTCCGTACGAGTCTCTTGCTTGCGTCCGTTTTTCAAGTCTGACTGTCGTACAGTCTGACATAATGACAACTGAGATCCTACAGTGTGACATGTATTACATCGGGGATCATGTTTGTACAGTCTGACAAGCAACATTCGCAGAGGATTTAGAAAAATCGCACAGTGCCTGCACCCTTTAAAGCCAATACGGAAGTGACTTAAACTGCAATTCACCGACTGGCCACTAGAGACAGACTCCAGAAGGAGCAGAATCTCATTGAGCTCATGTTAAAATGCCCAACTTTACAGCAGAAGAACACATGTTTACAGTCTGGGACACAAAGTGGTTTTGGTCTATACGGCTAATTTTGCCCTTCATGACGACTGTGAGGGGGGGAATTATTTTATAACTCATTCGTTTACATTAAATAAAGCCTTAACGTTCTGCATAATTAAGGGCGTGGCCACTTTGAGTGACAGGTGGATAGCCATTTGTCTGCTGTCTGTTAGTCATCACATCACCTCAGCTCCGCCCACGTCCCTCCTTTTTGCCCATTTTCTGTTATCCGGGAGTGACGCGCTGACAAGATGGCGACGGCCAGCTCGACCCTACTTTGCGCTTCAGAACTGCTCTTCAGAATCCAATGGGTGACGTCACGGACAATACGTCCATATTTTTTTACAGTCTATGGTTGGGCACTTAATTCATATTATTGTAATTCTCTTCCTATTGATGCAGCGACACAACAAGAAATCAAAGTTATTCGGTTTCAAAGGAAGAGAAGTAATAAATAGGGGTGTAACGATACACTCGTGTCATGATTCGATATAAATCGCAATATTGAACTCACGATACTATATGTATTGTGATATTTTAAGCCTTCACTGTAAGGGGTAACTCAACCCCAGTTCAGAGCCTAACTCCACCCACTAGCAATATTTGAAAAATGCTGGAAAAGTGGGCAGAGCCCAGCGGAGACAGAGGGGATGAACCGAGGGCGGGGCTGAGCGGGGGGCGTGCAGCTGAGACCCGCAGTGACGGATTGATTGACAGCTGTCAGACTCGCAAAGATGGAGAATGACTGTAGTGAAGCCAGTAGCTTTGCAACAGAGCGGTCGTTCTCCCCCACCTTCACCTGAAGTGGAGGAGGGTCAATTGTCTGTAGACACAGAACCTTATCAATGCGAGCCGCGGGCTCAAACTGCGTTAACTCCAGATGCCGACGATGCGAAGCAGCAGCGCAAGAGAGAATGAACAGTCAAATCCTTATACTGAATGCCACGAAAATATATCAGATACATGCAATGTATTTTTATTAACTGAATCAATAAGCAGCGCAGGACCAATAAGTTCAAACCTAATAGCCTATTATAAACAGATTTCCTCAAATAAAAGTTAGACTGTACGCCAGCACGTATCAAATTTCACTTCATGTCGTATAATGATCGTTTACAATTTTACCTTGTGAAACTTTTAACTGGGTAGTTATAATCCCTCTATATTTGTGACAATATCTTGCAGTTGATCATGCTCGAGTCACACACACATTCAGCATCAAAACACAACATATGGCTAACAACAATGGTAGCTATACTACGTCAAGAGCAAATCTAAAGTACTCTCTACAGTTGCTTTTTAGTTACTAGAACTCTTGTGTTAGTGAACTATACTAAGCATTCGTCAGTACAACATACTATTCCTATTTCACTTTTTTTTTTTTTTTTTTAAGTAATTTGATTCTACAGTGTATCGCGCCCAACCCGTGCGTCCTTGTGTGTGTGCAAGAGGGAGAATAAAAGAGAGAGAGAAATAAAAGACTGGCCACTATTTACTTTACGCCGCTCTCCTGCTGTAAATCGTAAAAAGTTACCGACATTCGCTCTAATATTTCAAGCTTCATTTAAATCGGGGTATTTCAGGCCTTAAAAGCAAGTTAGCGTATTATTTCAACGCGCACACACAGTTTCTTTGTCTGTGATGGAGTAGTGATGGACAGACAAGGCCTGCTTTTCTCATTGTGAAGCCAAAACGACGCATACCTCCTTAAGGAATGTGAGCGACTGAAAGAACACATCCAGTGAAAGCCATGGATGAAATCCTGCCCTACGCACACGCTTCCACGCAGATGCGCTCGTTATGAGATCTCTAAAGGTTATGCAAATAGAGATGGACGATTTGGGTTTCATCATTCGCTCGCAATTTACGCACTCCCAACCACAAGTTACGTCTGACATGATAGCCATCACTCAGAGGCTTCACATGTTGATCTTGGGAATGATAATAATGCATAGAGCCATTCATCTAACAGCAGTTTTGGGTGTGACGGTTATTATTAGCTCTATCTTTCAGCCAGAAGATTTTTATCTGTCAGTAATTATGCTTTCATAAATCATGTAGGTGTAGTACAAATGAAAACAGATTAGGATGGCTCAAAAACACAGCAGTTGGAGTGACGACTGACGGGGGTCTCTTCGGATAAACGGAGCGTATTCAACCCACCGCTTTCCTATTGAGAGGTGTGTGACTCCCTTCAGGCGAAGGCAAGTGTGCTGGCAAAGAGGACCAACTAACAATTACATGTTTGAAATGTATAATCTATTACATTTCTGCCAGAATAATTAATCCAGACTTAATTGAAACATGTAGGCATGTAGCCTGTGGACAACGTATTTGTAAATGTATCGCAAATACACACACACTCATTCATACTCGTTGTTGACCTGCGTCCTACACTGTCAATTCTGACTCCAGAGGAAATGCAGTGATTTACTTCCTATCGCAGAGGTTAAAGGTCACATTCCCGTTTCGCCTCAGTGTTGATGGATGACCCGCTCGTGTCTTTAAGTATCCTGTACTGATATTGTATAACACTGTCCGATGATTGTGCTTGAATAACAGATTTCCTTCTTAATCCTCTGATGTCACTCATCTTCAGACTGCACACACACACACACACACCTGATTGAAAGCGAAACACCCTGCTGACCCATACAAAGCTAGCATGCGTCTCAGAGAGAACCTGTCAACGATCATTTAGTGTGCATGTTTTCTTTAAAGATTTAGTGTCCTTTATCGTTCCTAAATGACCACACACACACACACACACACACACACACACACACACACACACACACACACACACACACACACACACACACACACACACACACACACACACACACACACACACACACACACACACACACACACACACACACACACACACACACACACACACACACACACACACACACACACACACACACACACACACACACACACACACACACAACACGTCATATGCATGTCAGAGTAAGGATTGTCTACTTGAATACTTGGAAAAGGCAAATATTTTCACTGTCTAAGTTTGGGGTTATTCAAATTTTTTATGTTTAAAGTCTCTTATGGTCACCAACGTTACATTTATTTGATCGAAAACAGTTAAAAGAGTAATATAGTGAAATATTACTACAATTGAAAAGAACAGCTTTCTATTTGAATATAATATAACGTGTCATTTATTCCTGTGAGTTTTCAGCATCGTTACAGAAATCCGTCTGATATGATGATTTACTGCTCAAGAAACATTTCTGATTATTATCAATGTTGAAAACATTTAGTTGCTTATTATTTTTGGGGAAACAGATTTAAAAAAAAAAAAGATTTAATGTATCCTCATACTGAATTTTTAATAGTAATTTTTAATAATTTTAATTGTATATAAGAAAATGGCATGATTGGGTCTCGCTGCTTTTTCAGAGTGGTTTGTATGTTAAGTGACACATTTTCAAGATGTTGCCTTAAAGGGATAGTTCTACCCCCAGTCTTTGTTTCTTCAGTAGAACACAAATGAAGATTTTTACCTCCAGCCGTTGCAGTGTGATAGTCGTATAATGATGTCAATGGGGATATTTTAGAGTATGAGAGCAATGAGAGTAAAAACACACAGACATACGAATCCTTATTAAACCATGCGGCTCGTGGCGACACTGATGTCTTAAGACACGAAACGAGAAACCCAACAGTATTTATGTTATTTTTTTTACCTCTTATCAGTCGAATGTCATCTAGTATTCCCAGCGCCATAACTTCCGGCGAATAAGGTCAAAATATTGGCACGATCAAAGATATATATACGTAGATGCCTCATTCGACCGATCCGAGCAGACACTACTGAGGAATCTATGTATATATATCTATGATCATGCCAGTATTTTGCATGTATTTTGATCTTATTCACCGGAAGTGATGGCGCAGGGACGGCTGATGCAGAGCCATAGAAAAAAATGAAATACATTTTTAAATATGGATATTTTTCTTACACAAACACGTCGATTAGCTTCAGAAGGTCTTTATTAACACCCCGGAGCCGCGTGGAGCAGTTATTTGACGGACAGATGCACTTTTTATGGACTTCAAAAAAAGAGCAAGTATTACTGCTATTATAAAGCTTGGATTAGCCAGAACATTTTTAATATAACTCTGATTTTATTCGTCTGAAAGAAGAATGTCATATACACTCGGATGACTTGAGGGAGAGTAAATCATGGGCTAATTTTAATTTTTGGGTGAACTATCCCTTTAAGACCGCCTCTCCATTGAGTTGTGTGATGTCTAGCTGTTTTTAAAAGAACGAGGCATCCTGCTTGAACACCCTCAAATCCTCCCTCTCCAGAGTTAATCGAGTCACTGTGAACAATACTGACACAAACTGCTGTCTGCTGACGCCACACGATAAACAACAGGCCCCTTTTGACACATTATTGTGTTGTTACTATATTTGAGGGTCTAATTCTCACTATGAGTTGCTTATTAGCATGCATATTACTAGGATATTGTCTGTTTATTAGTACTTCTAAAGCACATATTAATGCCTTATTCTGCATGACCTTATTCTACATCCCTTAATCAAACCCAATACATAAACACTACAAAAACTACCTTACTAACCATTAATAAGCAGTAAATTATGATTTTGTTTGAGGCAAAAGTCATAGTGAATGTGTTCCCCATACTAAAGTGTTACCCTATATTTGAATCGGTATGAAATGTTTTGAAGTTGAAATCATTACTGTCACTTCCAGGTACCCATGCACATGCCAGAGTACAGCCTGCCTTCCTGTCAGAATATCAGTGTGTTATATTATAAACATATACACACATCTGGGAGAAGTCAACACCTGTTGTGTATTATAAAATATCAAACACATAATAAATCTTTCTAAAGGCATGGATGTTCTTAAGGCTGGAATACACTACATGGTTTTAAAACACTAGGCATCACACACTAAACGACTGAGGGTCACACACTACCAAACATTAAGGTGAGTCCTAACACAACAAACTCAAGCAGGATCTGACTGTTCATAGTAGGCTAGTGCGTGCCAGGGCCAGTCGTGTTTCCACTGTCACTTCCGGGGCTTGATCGGGCCTCGTCATTTTTTTGGCCCGCCGAATACCTTGGCCCAAAGAGGGCCAGCTCAGGCTTGAGGAGTGGTTACGAACAAAGGAGGAGTTTATCTGAGCCGCGGATGATTTTATATCACAGCTAACATCAGCAATAAAGACTGTTACAATCATTTTAGCTCAAAACTAGCTTTCAGCCAGCAGCGCGTGCTTGAAATAACTTCTGTTTGGGATCTGATGTGGATTCTGATCACCGTATAAGGCAGAAATATTTATATGGCTATGCTGCCATAGTAAACATGGTATATACGACCGCTTGAAGAGATCAGACTAATCATATAGGTGATCACAATCATGTATTTATTTCATCTGTCAGTGCGTCTCGCCTCTGTCTGACTGTCTGAGATCCATATTTAGCTCCGCATGTCATAAAAAAAACAGGATCTTCCTCGGTTTCTCTGACTGAAAATATAACTGTACTGGGACGGTCACTGGAGAGAGCACTAAAGCTCCTCAGGTCGTGTTTTTGGTGGAAAGTTTTTAGAAATGGTCATTCTTTCTAAATGTGATGTAAACACACTGTCACGTGACTACAAATAAACAGAAACAGATTGGACTGAATAAATGTGTCCTTTCTTTAGTGAAATAACGGACTAATGTGCAATCTCGACACAAATTAATTCATTATGATCAATGTATCACTTATTACTGTAAAACTGTGGTAAAACATCGAAGCTTGGGTTTTAAATCTTCAGTAAACAACAAAAATGCCAACAAACGGCTGATTTTATCATGTTCATTCTGTGATCTTGCTAGTTTCCAGTGATTTCTTTCTGATTAGTTTTCCGATATAACTTCCATTTATTCGTGAAATGATGGTTTGTGTGACATTGTTCCAGGGAGGCGTGTTACGGGCAGGTTTTAGTGAAGCGCTGAGGAGTGTGGTTTTGGGCTCAGTGCTACAGGTCCGAGGCTATTAAAGGACAACTCCGGTGAAAAATGAACCTAGGGGTAATTAACACATGATTACCGAGTAGATCGTTCTCTGGGATGCGTTTTCATGAAAATCGAATGTAAAGAGTTTTATCTCTAAAAACAGATTAGCTTATAACGCTAGTATATGGGGCACAGAATAAGTCAAATGAAATCGCTAGTTAATACCACTAACAAGCCTCAAAATAGCCTCGCACTAACACGGTAGCATAATCAGGGTCCCTACATGCAAACCGAAGCATTGAGAACGTTGTAAGTGTACAAACAGTTTAATAAGAAGATACTTTATAAAGACAGAATATTACACGTATACAGACAGGAGCCATCTTGGAAAACAGTCTTGGCAAGTCGAGCCATGGTTGAATAATCCGCCATCTCTTTAGTGTGTATCCTTTGGAAGCACTAGTCTCAGTTGTGTTCAGTTTAATTTTTTTTTATTAATTTTTTTTATTTTCTCTGTTGCGTTCAGTGCTTTCTTCCAGAAACAACGGACCGTACACTCAAAAAAAAAAAAGGTTCTATATGGCACCAAAAATGGTTCTTGGCTCGTAATCATAGGGGAACCTTTTTAAGTGCTATATAGCACCAATTTTGGTGCTTCAGTGGTTCTTCAGGGGTTCTTCACCGGTTCTTTGACTAAGGTGCTATATAGCACCGCTACCATATACAGAACATGTTAAGATATGGTGCTATATAGCACCAAAAGTGGTTCCCCTATGATTACGACGAAGAACCATTTTTGGTGCCATATAGAACCTTTTTTTTTTAGAGTGTATGAGATTCCAAGTCACAGTTCATCACTTAGCACAGCGTTCGTGGCTCCACTTGCTGAGACTGTTTTCCAAGATGGCTCCTGTCTGTATACGCGTAATGTACTGTCTTTATAAAGTATCTTCTTATTGAACTGTTTGTACACTTACAACGTTCTCAATGCTTCGGTTTGCATGTAGGGACCCTGATTATGCTATCGTGTTAGTGCGAGGCTATTTTGAGGCTTGTTAGTGGTATTAACTAGCGATTTAATTTGACTTATTCTGTGCCCCATATACTAGCGTTATAAGCTAATCTGTTTTTAGAGATAAAACTCTTTACATTCGATTTTCATGAAAACGCATCCCAGAGAACGATCTACTCGGTAACCATGTGTTAATTACCCCTAGGTTCATTTTTCACCGGAGTTGTCCTTTAAGCCTGGAACACACCAAGCCGACTGTTGGCCGTTGGGCAGTTTTTGTGCGTTTTCTCTGTGTGTTCCACACCGTCGGCTGACGTTGGTCCTCGTCGGCTATTTTTCAGCTGTTTCGACATGTTGAATCGGCGTCGGCGCTTGTTGGTCACGACCGTCTGATCGTTCTGATTGGCTGTTCTGCTAGCGAACCAGTGCACGAGAAAAAACCCCAGAAGTGAGCGTCTGTGGTGAGTAGGGCTGTAATCTCCAAGTCGATTAGTCGATTATTAGTCGATATGTTCTGGCTCGACCAAAATTCTGATTGGTCGATTTTTTGCCGCGTTCATTTCATCAGTTTTGCCGCGTTCATTTCATCAGTTTTGCCGCGTTCATTTCATCAGTTTTGCCGCGCCGCGTTCATTTCATCACGTGGACAGCACTAATTGCTAATGGGGGTGTTTTTAGAGCACCCCTGTTTCACAGGTAACAGTCTGTCTTCAGAACACCCCTCTTGTTTTCACTTCTTTTGGATTAGCCCAACCCACTGGAGAAGAGAAGTCTCTCGCTGGTCCTTTGTTTTTCATTCCCTGCTGGCTCAAACGCACGCCCATAGCGGTAAACTTGAGGAACGCCCATCAACATACACATGAGGGGAAGCGTCACAACACCACGCTTCAGTCGTGCCGCAAAAGTGGATCTGTACTGTCGGTTTTGCCGCGTTCATTTCATCAGGTGGAAAGCACTAATTGCTAATGGGGGTGTTTTCAGAGCACCCCTGTTTCACAGGTAACTGTCTTCAGAACACCCCCTTGTTTCCACTTCTTTTGGATTAGCCCAACCCACTGGAGAAGAGAGACAGATTGAAGAAGGCTAGTTTGCTGTATATTATTTATTTAAATGGGAGAGCGTTTTTTTCTGCTCTTGATCTGGCTTGTTTAATAAATATTCCTTTTTTATTAAAGTGGACGTGCCTTTTGTGTTTAAGAGTAAAAGCTTTAAGTTAATAGTCTATTCGTGTCTCAGCCGCGAAGCTGAGCTGATCCTATGTTCACAGAGCGGCTGAAATCATCATGTCTGTCAGTTATTATAATACATATGAAAAAAACAATTGTCTAAATTATGTTGCATATTCCTCAAAAGTTCTTGTGATGATAGTACTATATTTTGGGAAGTCATAGGCTATGATATTGCGCAGGTGCACGTGATGCAACGCTGTCAGAGCCGAAAGACTCGTGTGTCAGACTCATTTCAGTGCAAAATAATCAGGTCAAAAACGATTTAATATACTGCAAATAGCCTACTAGTTATTTATGTTTATTTATAATTCATTTAGGCAGACAACAAGGCTACCAAGTACTGCGCACAATGCGCAGCCAATTCATTTAACGTTTTTTTTTTCCTAACGTTTTTAGTCGAAAATTTCAGGACTTCAGTCGACCAAGATTTTCTTTGGTTGATTACAGCCCTAGTGGTGAGCCAGATTATGAGGACCCAGACACTGCTGACATGAGCCAACTCTGCAGTCTGCTTTCATCGCTACTAGTTGGTCGGCGTCGGTTTGGCGTGTTCCTTGCTTTAGCCCAGCCCGATCCGATGAAAGCCCTGACTCGCACTGGCCTGACAGTGGAAAAGCAGCTAGTGTGAAGCTAAAAAAGTGGAGCCTGTGCCCATCATACACTATGTGATTTTCTGTAAAACGTGTCAACTCAAAACTGCAGAACTGGATCTGACTTTCAGCAACTAGACTGTACAATCATATTGTAAGTCGGGGCATAACTCTTAGCATAAGTCGCGTGAAGAAACTCACCACTTCAGTTGGCCGGTAGTACTTTGGATCAACCGTCACATGAATGGTTCCGGTCTCCTGACAGCGGCCCACTTCATTCTCATCCTTCCCCTCCCACCTGAGTGCGAGAACAAGAGCTTTGAACACGTCTTATTTGTTTCCCAATTCAGCTGTTAGCATATGTGTTACATATTTATGGTGTGTTTGCGTGTTGTTTTGTGGTCTTGTACAGCCTGCCTGCGAATCAACACCAGATGTGCCAGATTACCCAGATGGGCTTAATCTGAGAGAGATGTGTGTGTATGCGTGCTCTCACACAATAGTTTTGTTCACGTGTTTGAAGGCCTTCTCCACAAACTCCCGTACGCTGTGCACTTCCCCCGTCGCTATGACAAAATCGATAGGCTCCTCCTGCTGCAGCATCAGCCACATCGCCTAAAGACAAACAGACAGAGATCAACATCATCATCATCATCGAGCATTTTACATTTGAGAGGATGCATATGACCTTGTAAACATGGTGGTGTACATGGAAAAGTTTCAAATACTTCGAAAAACAATGCAGAAAGACGGAAAGTGTATGGTCCTCTATGTTAAAGGGCACCTATTATGCAAAATCCACTTTTACATGATGTTTGAACATAAATGTGTGTTGACAGTGTGTGTAAACAACCACCCTATAACGATAAAAATCCACCCAGTATTTTTTTTTAATCCCCAAAAATCATAAACAGTGTTTCAGAACAAGCTGTTCTCAGATTCTCTGCAGTGTGACATCACACTGCAAAGGCCCGCCCGCAAGGTTTGACTGACACTGGTCCATTTTAACATAGACCCGCCCTGTGAGACCTGTATGCAATCTGCCATGCACAGGAGAGATGTATATGCTACGCCCTCTTCTAAAGACGGGGCGGGGATATGCAGCTCATTTACATTTAAAGCGGTACACACCAAAACAGCGCTTTTTATAGACAGGCCTCAAAATGACATTTTCAACACGTTATAATAAATTATCTGTGGGGTATTTTGTGCTGAAACTTCACAGACACATTTTGGGGACACCCAAGAACAATATGACATCTTGTTAAAAAGGGGCATAATAGGTGCCCTTTAAAATATTTAGCTTTAATGCTGTCCTGATTTGCATCTTTGTTAAAGCAAATCCATTCCATTGTTAAATCTTGATTTGTGTGTGTGTGTGTGTGTGTGTGAACTCATAAAACGCTTCAAATACTTCAAAAACTAAGACTAACCGAATCAAAACCGTTTTTTTTCTCAGGTTCATATTTGGGATCAAGCATCAAGACTCCCCCACACACACACGACACACACACACTCAACTCAGACACATCTGCTCTCAGTAGGATGCGCTTTATGTGGTTACGCTCTTACACACACCCCAACACACAAACACACACGGCCGTCCCCATCCTGACGTCAACCCTAGGCCTCATGGGATATCAATTGTGGGAATAAAGCACAGGGTTCCCAAGTCCACACAACCACTACACAACAGCACAAATGCACAGACTAAATCCAAACGGCGATCTAGATGAAAGAGGCAGTGCTTTTGGAGAAATAAATGGCGGGATACTTAAAACAAGAACGCTTGCCAAGGGGTTAAGGGGTGATTCTCTTCTGTCTTCTTTCTCTGGCGTTAGCTCCCCCTCTCTCTCATACACACTTTCTGACGGCAGGGCTTCAGCGTTCAGCCAGTTGGCCAGAGAATCGCCCCGTTCCCCTGACAGGACCGCGCTCTTTTCTTCCCCTCAGCTTGATGGAGGGATAAAGACCCCATCAGCACGTTTTATGCGCTGCAGTGGGAGCGCAGCTCTTGGCCGCTCAACTCATTCATATTTCACTCCTGCTGCACTCTCAAACGAGATAACAGACAGACAGACAGAAAGAGAAAGCCATAAAAAGAGACACACTGAGGGAACTCACACAGAATTGTGACCGATACGGCTTTGCTAAGACTTTGGGCCGTTGTAAAATTCAATCAAACTGGTCAAGTCTTAAATATAGAAATGGCCTAAACACACACACACGCATAGGATCCAACATTTGCCACAATTGAGAACGTTTACCAGCAGCTATAATTATTTTTTTATTTTTTGTTTTATTATTAAAGGCACAATATGTAAGATTTTTTTTTTTTAAATATCCAAAAACCACTAGAACAGTGTTATATATATTTTGTTGTCTTGTGCACTTACATTATCCCAAACGTTTCCAAGAATGTTTAAATCCAGAGAAATAATAATAATTAAACACCAAAGTCTTTAATATCTGATGTGTTTTATTAGACAGGAGAGCAACTGTTTGGATCATTGATGGGCAGAAACTGATCATTGTTCTCCAGCTCAACACAGTTAGTCTTATTGTTTAAATCTGGTGTTGTTGATTTACCGCACAGAGTGCCATGTTTTACCGCCTAATATCGATCTCTCACTGCAGTGTGAGCAAGTGTCTCATAGCAGCGCAGAGTGAACGCACAATACAATATTGTATTAATATTTAGGGTTCAACGGGGTAGAAGGCGCCTTTAATTTCATTGTCCTCTAAACCACTAAATGGCACAATAACTTGCCTCAGCACTTCCCAAAACATCGGCTTTTCAAGATGCTTGTGGAAATTTGTCTGATCTTAGACGTGATCTCAGGCAGCAGCGCAAAGCTGATTCTGTGCCTATTTTATTACATTTTTGATGTTTCAAAAAAAAAAAACATGTAGATTTAAGTAGCAAATGAGATTCGATAAAATTAATGTTTATATAGTTTTGTTCAAGGTAATTAAAGCAAGAGTTTTTCAATAACAGAAGAATATGTAAGCGTGTGGTATTTGGGGTAAAAGACACAATAATTAAGATGATAATAAACAGCGGCTGATTTTAACACGTGTTGACATGATGGTTAGATTCAGATGGGAAATATCATATAATAATAAGTTGGGTGTCCACCTTAGAGATAATCACCATTTTTATAATGATAACATCATATTTAAAAAAGTATGATATGATATAATATAATATTGTTACTATTGTAAATCTATATTAAATTATTATGGGATCTCATTCATTTTTTTCTGTATTTTTAACCCTCTGGTGCTCTTTGCATGTCAGTCAAAAATGACAGAAAAAAACGATTTAAATGAAATTAATGTACTATATTTTAGTTCGATAATGTTTTTTAGGGTGGAGCAACGAGGAGGTAAAGTGCCTCATCGATATATGCAGATCTTCGTTATCCTGCTGCTGTTCTGAATGTTTTGAACATGTTATGAGCTCTTCGTGAGTTCAGGTAAAAATAAAACCATATGTACACGCATAAAATGATGGCGTTTAATCCAGCACACAGCATTGTTTTGAAGGTTCGGTAAGCAGCTCCGCCGCGAAATATACGTCATAAAAGCCGACCAATCAGGTTGTGACCGTATCCCTATGCTTAGGTTCGCTGTTAAAAATGCCAGTATGAACGCGAAGCGGACCAGGACTGTATGTTTTGTTTTTGTTTTTTGGTCCGGATCAAACGAACCAAGCTACAAGTGTGAACGCACCCTTAATTAATATTTTGTATTTTTAGGTACTAAATGATATTTATGCTGTAGTTATAATCCATTTATTCACTTTTTGAGCATAGACTGGAAAATTAAATTAACAATTTAAACTGCCATAAATCTTGAAGTTTGATATCTTTCTGAAGACACTTGGCAGAGTATTGCTGAAGTGAGAAAAGTGTTATAAAGTTGCTGAATTTTATGTTTATTGTTATAAAAAGTACTAAATTTTTATATGAAATACATATTTTCAAAAACACATTTTGTTCTAAAACAGCAAAAAAAGCCATACAACTAAACAACTTGTTTTCTAAATTTGAGGTTGATATCACAAAAAATGAGCTTACAGTCAGATTTTGTTCGGCCGCAGTACCAAACGCTTCCACCAGATGAAATCTGTCTCCTTTTTATTTCCAATGCGCCCATTTTTGACCGTGAGGAGTACAAGATTTTCAGGACAATTTTTTAAATGATTTCTATTTTTCTGTGTTCACAAAACCTTTACCAAGTTTCATACCATTCCGATGAAGCAAAACTAAAAAAAAAAAGTAAAATTTTTCAAAGATCAAAAAATACGTGAGAAATGTGTACAGTATATATATATATTTTGTCCCTCTGACAATTATTCAGGTATTTGTTTTAAAACATACTCAAGCTACTGTCACTCACAGCTCTCAGTGTCAGTCACAAACATGATGAAGACACATTGTAATGTTGTTCCTCATATTTTGGTTAAGGAATATTCCACGTGTGTTGTCACACAGAGCTCTGGAGAAGATAAACGTCTGACAGTACATTTTCCCCTGAGGTGAAACGTGTTTGTTGCGACAGATGTTTCTTTAGAAGACGCATGTCAGTGACATCAAGCAGGGGCCAGGTTTCTTACAGCTTGACATAAACCATACAATGTTGCAATTCCTAATAAAATTACCAGGAAAATTGGTAAGTGACCTTTTATTTACACAAAGGTTTTACTGATCTGTGCGTGCTAATTCTGGAGTATAAACACACACGCATACAACATGTAATAATTATCATGACGGCAAACTGTGAGGAATAAAAAGGTCAAGATATAGCTTTCCATCTTCACCAATACAGCATGTAAATGATGAAACCTGCAGGTAACAGAGGGGAAAGTGTGTGAGAGAAAACGAGACAAACACAGCATGAAAGAGAGAGGTCAAGCGAAAGGCCAGCACAATTCTCTGATCTTATTTTAGTCATAAACAGCATTCTCTGCTCTCTCTTTCACACACACACACACACACACACACACACACACACACACACACACACACACACACACACACACACACACACACACACACACACACACACACACACACACACACACACACACACACACACACACACACACACACACACACACACACACACACACACACACACACACACACACACACACACACACACACACACACACACACACACACACACACACACACACACACACACACACACACACACACACACACACACACACACACACTTCTCCATCGTGTTAGGTTTGCTTTTACAGACATTATTATTTGGCAACTTTTTGGGTTTGTCAGCAAAGACTTTTGGGAAATGTGAGGTGGTTTAGCACCACTGTAAATGTATCCAACAGGAAAAATGTTGGGAACTTAAACCGGCTGGTGCTGTATCTGTCTTAACATCCCTTGCTTTCCATCCTCTTCCCTCCATTCCTCCCTCACGCCTCTCTCCAAGGATCATTAGCGCTGTGAGAGACAGCCGAGAGGCCTGCAGCACAACTCCCTTCCCCTTCCTTTCCTGTTCACACACACTCTCTCCTGGTGTTTGGGAGGAGTTTGGACACTCTCAGGCTCTCTGGGTATTTCAGCAGAAAATGTGCACACTTTGTGTACAAAAAAGAAAAAGATGCGTCGTCTACATGGATTAGCACCTCATTATACAGCATATTGTACTTTTGTCTCACAATATCATATTCCTGGGTATCTGCGAGTTAATAACTCTTTTTCTTTTAGGTTTCTAGATGATCGTGTCTTCTCTGACGCGGCCCACGCTTCCTCATATCAGATTCTCTCCCACTACTGATGCTTTAAATCACATTTAAAAGAACAGTTCACCCAACAATTAAAATATTGTTTGTGTTTACTCTGATTGATTAAACTGATTTGATTGATCTGCTTGATCTTAATGCATTTGTTGAATATAAATAAATTGCTTTATAAATAAATGGGACTTGATCTGACTGGAAAATGTAATTTATTTTGCTAAAAGTCAATGTGGTTCACTCCAAAACAAATGGGCCTGACTTTTATTGTATGGAGACTTTTTTATATTTTCTAATATAATGCTATAGATCTGAATATAATGCCATAGATCTGAATATAATGCCATAGATCTGAATATAATGCCATAGATCTGAATATAATGCCATAGATCTGAATATAATGCCATAGATCTGAATATAATGCCATAGATCTGAATATAATGCTATAGATCTGAATATAATGCTATAGATCTGAATATAATGCTATAGATCTGAATATAATGCCATAGATCTGAATATAATGCCATAGATCTGAATATAATGCTATAGATCTGAATATAATGCCATAGATCTGAATATAATGCCATAGATCTGAATATAATGCCATAGATCTGAATATAATGCTATAGATCTGAATATAATGCCATAGATCTGAATATAATGCTATAGATCTGAATATAATGCCATAGATCTGAATATAATGCCATAGATCTGAATATAATGCCATAGATCTGAATATAATGCTATAGATCTGAATATAATGCTATAGATCTGAATATAATGCCATAGATCTGAATATAATGCCATAGATCTGAATATAATGCCATAGATCTGAATATAATGCCATAGATCTGAATATAATGCTATAGATCTGAATATAATGCTATAGATCTGAATATAATGCTATAGATCTGAATATAATGCCATAGATCTGAATATAATGCTATAGATCTGAATATAATGCTATAGATCTGAATATAATGCTATAGATCTGAATATAATGCCATAGATCTGAATATAATGCCATAGATCTGAATATAATGCCATAGATCTGAATATAATGCCATAGATCTGAATATAATGCCATAGATCTGAATATAATGCTATAGATCTGAATATAATGCTATAGATCTGAATATAATGCTATAGATCTGAATATAATGCCATAGATCTGAATATAATGCTATAGATCTGAATATAATGCTATAGATCTGAATATAATGCCATAGATCTGAATATAATGCTATAGATCTGAATATGCCATAGATCTGAATATAATGCTATAGATCTGAATATAATGCCATAGATCTGAATATAATGCCATAGATCTGAATATAATGCCATAGATCTGAATATAATGCCATAGATCTGAATATAATGCCATAGATCTGAATATAATGCCATAGATCTGAATATAATGCCATAGATCTGAATATAATGCTATAGATCTGAATATAATGCTATAGATCTGAATATAATGCTATAGATCTGAATATAATGCTATAGATCTGAATATAATGCCATAGATCTGAATATAATGCCATAGATCTGAATATAATGCTATAGATCTGAATATAATGCCATAGATCTGAATATAATGCTATAGATCTGAATATAATGCTATAGATCTGAATATAATGCCATAGATCTGAATATA
This sequence comes from Romanogobio albipinnatus, assembly GCA_023566225.1. Lineage (NCBI taxonomy): Eukaryota > Metazoa > Chordata > Actinopteri > Cypriniformes > Gobionidae > Romanogobio > Romanogobio albipinnatus. The sequence goes on along the minus strand of CM042256.1, from coordinate 4,990,643 downwards.
ATGCCATAGATCTGAATATAATGCCATAGATCTGAATATAATGCCATAGATCTGAATATAATGCCATAGATCTGAATATAATGCTATAGATCTGAATATAATACTATAGATCTGAATATAATGCCATAGATCTGAATATAATGCCATAGATCTGAATATAATGCCATAGATCTGAATATAATGCTATAGATCTGAATATAATGCCATAGATCTGAATATAATGCTATAGATCTGAATATAATGCTATAGATCTGAATATAATGCTATAGATCTGAATATAATGCTATAGATCTGAATATAATGCCATAGATCTGAATATAATGCCATAGATCTGAATATAATGCTATAGATCTGAATATAATGCCATAGATCTGAATATAATGCTATAGATCTGAATATAATGCCATAGATCTGAATATAATGCTATAGATCTGAATATAATGCCATAGATCTGAATAGATCTGAATATAATGCCATAGATCTGAATATAATGCTATAGATCTGAATATAATGCCATAGATCTGAATATAATGCCATAGATCTGAATATAATGCTATAGATCTGAATATAATGCCATAGATCTGAATATAATGCCATAGATCTGAATATAATGCTATAGATCTGAATATAATGCTATAGATCTAAATATAATGCCATAGATCTGAATATAATGCCATAGATCTGAATATAATGCTATAGATCTGAATATAATGCCATAGATCTGAATATAATGCTATAGATCTGAATATAATGCCATAGATCTGAATATAATGCTATAGATCTGAATATAATGCCATAGATCTGAATATAATGCCATAGATCTGAATATAATGCTATAGATCTGAATATAATGCCATAGATCTGAATATAATGCTATAGATCTGAATATAATGCTATAGATCTGGATATAATGCCATAGATCTGAATATAATGCCATAGATCTGAATATAATGCCATAGATCTGAATATAATGCTATAGATCTGAATATAATGCCATAGATCTGAATATAATGCTATAGATCTGAATATAATGCCATAGATCTGAATATAATGCTATAGATCTGAATATAATGCCATAGATCTGAATATAATGCCATAGATCTGAATATAATGCTATAGATCTGAATATAATGCCATAGATCTGAATATAATGCTATAGATCTGAATATATTGCTGTAATAGTAAAAACGTGCTATCAGTTTCCGAGAGAGTTCCACATGTAATACTAACTATTTCATATGCAAAGATGCAAAGACCACACAAACATCTGTTTAGCGGATTAAAGGGTCACAGAGGTAGGGCCGTTTCCTTCTCCAGTGGATCAGGCCGACTCTGAGCTTTCCGAAAATGACATGTTTTGAATCTGTGTCAGTGTTCCTCCTGCCATCCGTCCATGCAAGCAAACATAAACTTGGAAGAGAGTGAGGAGAGTTTAAAAAAAGGTGAAAGAGAAAACAAAGGATTAACTGTGATGACATCCTCTTCTCGGCTTCAATGCCTCTTTTGTTTTTATGCATCTGGGCGTGTGTGGCTATATTCCCCCGCAGGCAATTCAGAGTGAAATATCTTGAAATATTCAAATCATAAATTCTGGAATGGTATGACAGATTATGCAATGGGTGGTCATGTGACTGTATGCGTCCAATCATCATTTTCAAACACTTTGACATTAACTGGGGGGCTAATTTCCTCAGAGGAAACGTGATCAACGTTTATCCAGTCAAAAGTATGGACACGCCTACTCATTCTTTAATATAACTCTCTTCACATTTGAGAAAAACAGTAAAGTTATCGAAACTATGACAGAATGTATCAAATAAATGATAATGTTATCCTTCTTCAAAGCAATGTCATATATTTAATAAATGTGTTGTTTTGTGAAGATATTCATATTAGAACTAAGACTTTAGATCTCATAATTAAGATCATGAGAAACAAATGTAGTCCAAAACTGTAAAGAAGTATGACTGATGTGCACAAACTCTTAATAAATTCAAAATTGTACCAAAAAAAATGTAACATAAAAGTAAAAAGGTAAATAAAACGTTAAAATAAAATACACAATGCAAAGTTAAAAAAGTGCAAATGTTAAATAAAGTATAAATCGAGGTAAACAATAAAATATGAAATAAAAATTTGACTATATCAAATGTATACATTTTTTTAACTTTTATTATTATGAATTATTTATAGGGAAAATTAAAACAACTTGCTTCAAAAAAATTTTAAAAGAAAGAAATTCATAAGCATAATTTATATTCAAACTTAGCCTTTAGATCTAATAATTAAGATCATGAGAAACAAATGTAGTCCAAAACTGTAAATTAGTAGGAAGTATAAAATGTACACATACTCCGTTCAAAACTGTACTGAAAAAAATTTGATGTAAAAGGTAAAAAAAAAAAAAAGTATAGTAAAAGTGAAATACAAAGCACAAAATTTAAGTATAAACCGAGGTAAAAAAAAAGTAAATTATTAAATAAAATACACATTGTATTGACTTAATTAATTAACATATCATTAACTTAATGATGAATTATTTAAAGGACAAACATTTAAACAACAAGAAGAAAGAAATTTATAGTAGGGATGGACGATATGGCCTAAAATCAAAACCTTGATTAATTGAACACTTTACCTCGATTATTTTGTTTTTTTGGCCTCATAGTTCACTGACAAGGTTCGTACTGTAAACATGCTTGACTATTAATGGGATATTTCTTTTTTAAATTAGAAATGTAAAATGAGCACAGTGAGAGTAGTTATTTAAATGCATTAATGAGAGAGACTGCGTGTGTGAAGAGGTTCTGAATTTCGGTTTTGATTCCTTTTCGATTAAACGTCCAGCCCTAGGCATAATATATATTAGAATTAAGCTTTTTATTTTTTAAGTGTTAAAATGAAAGTAAAGTAAAAAGTGAAATGCTAAGTACAAAAGGTATATAAAAGTATAAACCAAGGTAAAAAAAAAAAAAAAAGCACTGAAGTCTCACAGCAGCCAATCACAGCAGTGGGCGTTTACACTGAAGTCTCAGCGGCCAATCACAGCAGTGGGCGTTTACACTGAAGTCTCACAGCGACCAATCACAGCAGTGGGCGTTTACCCTGAAGTCTCACAGCGGCCAATCACAGCAGTGGGCGTTTACACTGAAGTCTCACAGCGGCCAATCACAGCAGTGGGCGTTTACACTGAAGTCTCACAGTGGCCAATCACAGCAGTGGGCGTTTACACTGAAGTCTCACAGCGGCCAATCACAGCAGTGGGCGTTTACACTGAAGTCTCACAGCGGCCAATCACAGCAGTGGGTGTTTACACTGAAGTCTCACAGCAGCCAATCACAGCAGTGGGCGTTTACACTGAAGTCTCACAGCGGCCAATCACAGCAGTGGGCGTTTACACTGAAGTCTCACAGCGGCCAATCACAGCAGTGGGTGTTTACACTGAAGTCTCACAGCAGCCAATCACAGCAGTGGGTGTTTACACTGAAGTCTCACAGCGGCCAATCACAGCAGTGGGTGTTTACCCTGAAGTCTCACAGTGGCCAATCACAGCAGTGGGCGTTTACACTGAATTCTCACAGTGGCCAATCACAGCAGTGGGCGTTTACACTGAAGTCTCACAGTGGCCAATCACAGCAGTGGGCGTTTACACTGAAGTCTCACAGTGGCCAATCACAGCAGTGGGCGTTTACATTGAAGTCTCACAGCGGCCAATCACAGCAGTGGGCGTTTACACTGAAGTCTCACAGCGGCCAATCACAGCAGTGGGCGTTTACACTGAATTCTCACTGAATTTGATTTCATTTTATTAACTTAATTATTAATTATTTATAGGACGGAAATTAAAACACTTTTTTTAAACACATTCCTCTCATTGACAATATAACCTTTTGGCTATTTCCATTAGTTTGTTCCTCTGTGATAAACCCTCAGTTCTCTCTGCAACACTGAATCCAGTTCAACCGAACACACATTTACGATTGCAACACAAAAAAGGTTAAGAAAAAAGGAAGAAAGAAAAAGAAAAAGTGCGCACACACTCTTGCTCGCGTTATGGCATGTGAAGAATTCCTCACATAAGAACTGTACAAGTCTTTCAGGTAGAGCTAGCCCATAATAATACAACTATTCATAACTATCCACTGGGAAGGACACACACACGCACACACACACACACACTGATTCTATAGCTCCAGGAGTCATTGGTTTAAAAGGGTGCCTGTTTTTAAAAGCCTATTTTTATTTTTGGAGCTGCTGAAAGTTTAAATACTCCCCTCGACCCACCACAACACACACACACACACACACACACACACACACACACACACACACACACACACACACACACACACACACACACACACACACACACACACACACACAGACACACACAGACACAGTGTTTTTTGTGTGGAGCACAGAAGTACTCTGTTTAAGGCAGGTGGTTTGAATTAGGCAGAGACAGGCTGTCATACGGTGACACTTGCTCACACACACATACACTGAGCGAGAAAGAGAGAGAGTGTGAAAGAGCAGACAAAGAGAGAAAGTTAGCACTGACCACTGAGTGACTGCGAGTGAGGGAGAGTTTGTGACTGCGGATCACCTGGTTACTTCATTAATGGACTTTTCCACACGGCTCACATTACTCACACTGACGATACAACACACACAACACTGATTCACCGTTACACACACATGACAGATCATCTGAGCGGACGCATCAGTGCACCTCCGTTAACACGTTTCATGAATTTAAATAAGGCAATATCAAGAAAACAATGGAGGAATAAATGATTAAGGGATGCAGAATAAGGCATTAATATGAGCTTTATAAGTACTAATAAACAGACAATATCCTAATAATACGCATGCTAATAAGCAACCCTCAAATAAAGTGTTTCCAAAATGGCCACTTCCAGTAAAACATGTCATTGGGAAGCAACATGACGGTTTGAAGCAGTCACATGACGGATTTGATGTAAATCTAGGGATTTATTAAGCAAATGTTTTCCATTGTAATTTCTAAGTATGTCTTACTGAATACAAACAAATCAATTATCCGGTTTATTTTATTTGCATCTTGGTGTTTCTGTTCAGGTTGTTTTATGCAATACGCCCGAATTTGGAAGATAATGCATGGATGGAAACTCAGCTTAACAACACTGTGTGTACTTTAGTTCATAATTAATATTATATTCAACGTTTTCTCCTTTGATTTAATTTTTACAATTTTTACAATTATTTCTATTGTAAACATTAACTCTTTAATTAATAGATATTATTATATTTAACACTTTCTCCTTTTATTGTTTGCATTTTTGTTTTTATTTTTATTAGCATTTTTATTTTTATATTAAACATTTTTACTGTTATTTTTATAGTAAACATGAACTCTTTAAATAATAAATATTATTATATTTAACACTTTCTACTTTTATTGTTTGCATTTTACATTTGTTAGCATTTTATTTATTTTTTTACCATTTTTATTATTATTTTTATATAAAACTAACTTTTTAGTCAATAATTTTATATATATATATATATGTTAAATTATTATATTTAACAGTTTATTTTTATGTTTGTTAGCATTTTTATTTTTACCATTTTTATTATTATTTTTATTGTAAACATTAACTCTTTAATTAATAGATATTATTATATTTAAAACGTTCTCCTTTTATTGTTTGCATTTTTATTTTTATATTAAACATTTTTACTGTTATTTTTATAGTAAACATGAACTCTTTAAATAATAAATATTATTAAATTGAACATTTTCTCCTTTTATTGTTTGCATTTTACATTTGTTAGCATTTTAATTATTTTTATATTAAAATGTTATTATTATTTTAATATAAAACTAACTTGTTAGTTTATTATTATATTTAACGTTTTCACCTTTTATTGTTTGCATTTTATGTTTGTTAGCATTTTATTTTTTACCATTTTTATTATTCTTTTTATATAAAACTAACTTTTTAGTCAATAATTTATATATATATATATATATATATATATATATATATATATATATATATATATATATATATATATGTATGTTAAAAATTATTATATTTAACAGTTCATTTTTATGTTTGTTAGCATTTTTATTTTTTACCATTTTTATTATTATTTTTATATTAAACTAACTTTTTAGTACATTATTATTATTATTATTATTATATTTAACATTTTCTCCTATTATTGTTTGCATTTTTTATTTTTGTTAGCATTTTTATTATTTTTATATTAAACATTTTTTACATTTTATTTTATATTTTACACCCTTTCAAACCTTACTTAATGAATTCGTGAATTAATTTAAATGAATGTAATTGTTATTATTATTATTATATTTAGCATTTTTAATTTTATTTTTTTTACATTTTTATTTTGTATTAAAAAGGATTTTTATAAATTGATTTAATAAAATATATAAATAAATTGAAGATGCACATTGGGAATCACTGTCCCACAGATTTGAGTGGTTGCATTTTTAATTTTTGTACATTATTTTTATGTTAACACTTTATTTTAGGGTTCAATTCTCATTATGAGTTGTTTATTAGCATGCATATTACTAGGATATTGTCTGTTTATTAGTACTTATAAAGCTCATATTAATGCCTTATTCTGCACGATCATATTCTACATCCCTTAATCAAACCCAATACATAAACACTACAAAAACTACTTACTAAGCAGTATTAATAAGCAGTAAATTATGATTTTTTTGAGGCAAAAGTCATAGTTAATAGTGAGAACTGCTAATCTAAAGTGACCATTTTTATTTGATATATTTAAAAAAATTCTAAATGATATTTTATATTTAGCATCTTTCCTAATACCTGCTAAAGCACTTCCTGATATGCACTTTGGGAATAATTGTCCTAAACGGTCCCGTTCTCACTCCCACCGACTGAAGATCAACATATCGATCAAGAAAAAGACTGACCAGTAGAGACAGGAAGAAACTATAATCTAATCTGATGGAAGATAAAACACAGTCACAGATGCAGTTTACTGACTGGAACTCATGCATTCAGACAGTGAAACGTGTGTGTGTGTGTGTGTGTGTGTGTGAGAGAGAGAGAGAGAGAGAAAGAGAGAGCAGTCGAGATGGTTATCAGGGCCGTTTAGCCCCTCGTTGAGAGCAGATTGGTTACAAATTGGAAAATGAGGAACAGGTGTGTGAGCGGGGACACACACTCCCATACACATCCATTAGCAGAGCACACAACTTCTGTGACCGCAGAAATTCTGCAAGCGGGAAAACAGGAGAGTTCAACGTTGCCTTCTATAAATGTTCGCAATAAACACAGATGCGACGGCACGCACACACTCGCTCACACACTCTCTGTTCTTCTGCTGTCTGTTTCACAGGTGGCTTCATTTTGTGTGGTCATATAAAAGTGAAAGGTCAAGCTGTAACACTGTCGGGAATGTTCTCACACATTAAGACTCTTTTAATTGTATTTGTGTGTGTGTGAGACGGATTGAATGAACGTTTATGTGGCCAATGAACGCTGTGTGTGAGAGAATGTGTGTGAGACAGAGCGATGACAGTTGTATTTGTGGAGGCATGCTGTGCTGGCGAATCTTACGGCTGATGCTTTCCCCAGGTGAGTTTTTACTGCCTGGAGTACAATGAACAAAGAGAGGTGTGTGTGTGTGTGTATCTGCCTGCCTGTCTTAGTGCCGTCACAAAGACAGACAGAAGGATCTGCCTTCACTTGGTCAGAGGTGCTGCAGCAGAGACGTCTCTGCAAATGCAAAAGATCTGATATGAACCATGAAAATATATCAAAACAGAGACAGAACAGAAAATATAAGGTCAGAGTTAGGGATAGGTCAGGAGGGTCAACTAGTCAATTAATGAGGAAGACTCTCCCCCCATTTTATTATATTTGCTGGAAATTTAGAGACATTTTCTCTGAGAAGTTTATCGTGTGAGCAACATAAACTCTGCTCAATTCAAATCAGCCACAAATTCAAAATCAACATCACATTCATCTTTAGAGGTTTTATTTTACACATATCTAGTCAGAATAACCGTTTATATGATGCCTATATGTACTGTAAAAAGTGAACATGGGTGTAAGTTGGATTACTAGAGCTCTTTGAGTCTATTTACTTGGTATTTCTGCTTTCCTTTTGTAACTGATTATTGTACACTCTTTCAACTCAGAGATACTCAAATATCTCACTTTCACCCAAAGTATAATTTCCATAACATGAATTAATGTTAATAAATATTTCTAAAGCAATTTGAGTCTTGTGTGATTAGTGACATTGAAGTAATTTTTTTAAGTTGATCCAACTGTAGGAAAAATTTACATATTTAAGTTGGAAAGCAGAAACTAATGCAAATAAAAGGATTGAATGAACTAAAATAATATAAGTGTGATCGAGTGAAATTGAGTTGATAAAAGTAATAATTTAAGTTGAGAAAACCAATTTTTTTTAGATGTTATCAATTGAAGCAATTTTTTTAAGTTGGTCCAACGGTTTGCTTTTTACAGTGTGTGTGATGCATGAAAAGCTACTTTTGTAATCCATTATACGTTTGCCAAATTTTTTGTAACTGCATTATAGCACTCAATCATACAAATTTTTACTGCTTGTTCAAATTGCTTAATTAAAATGAGCTAAAGCAACACAGTTGCTATAGATTTTGTCCTAACATAATTTGATTGTGTTCAATCCACGTAAATATAAGTCAAATTGAAGTTTACTTAATCCGTTTGTGTTGAGATTACACGAATGATTTGTGTTGCATTAACAGAAACTGGGTGGGGCTTGTTAGTTCCCAGCATGCTTTGCATATGGCTAAATCAAGAGAGAGTAAAAGTTTATTTTATAGGTAAAAGTGTTATTTCATGTATTTTTGAGCAAGATGAGAAAGGGGAGACGAGATTGTGTTTAATAGTGTTTGATATTTAATTATGTTGGAATTATTAGAACAATTTAAATTACAGTGGGTCACCATTGCGGAGAAGAGTGAGCATTTGCTTAGGCTGTGGATTGATAATGTCACGCTGAAGGAGCTTTTAATGCTTAGCATTTAAGATGCTAATGTGTGCTGTTGCTAGCTAAAAGTGTGTCAACTAGATTTTAGTACACTAAAAAATAACTCATTGGGCAAACTCAGTTTAATTGAGGGCAGGTTTTCCATCCAATAAATATGTGTAGCACCAACTCATAAAAAACGAGTTCATGCAATGCCATGTAATTGAGTTGGTCCAATTCAATTTGATCAAATACAGTTTAAATGATATTATATGCTTATAACATGACTTTAAGTTAAGACTTTAAATTAAGTTGTGACAAAATTAGATATGTTTAAGTAAAGTGAACAGAATTTAAATGCGTCATATACCGTGTTGGGGAAAGTTACTTTGAAAAGTAATGCATTACAATATTGCGTTACTCCCTTAAAAAGTAACTAATTGAGTTACTTAGTTACTTTTTAAGAAAAGTAATGCGTTACGTTACTTTTGCGTTACTTTTTCTCACCTGGGCAGGGCTTGTTTTTTTGTTTTGTTTTTTAATAGCAAAAAAAGTTATATTTTTGTGAAAATGTAAAGACCTCTTCATACCAAAATTGAACTAATACGCCTCAGGCTGAGGTAAAAATGTGCTGCCATTCTGGATAATGGAAGAGTAGAACGCAGGAGCGAAAAAGTTTTACCAATAAAAACAAAAAATCTAGTAATATTTGCTCATGGTTTAACTGAATCATCAAAGGTAAGTAGCAAGACATTGGTCAATAAAGGTAGATTAAATGTATAAAAATATTTGTTATATTTAACATTTATATATTTGAGGTTTGCATAGTATTCTTATTTTGCATTTGACTGATTTTATTAATTTTGAGGAGGACAGAATCTTTATTGTGCAAGTGAGATAAATAAATGCTCACATTTAGTCTAGAACTACAATAACACATTTACACACAACGCTTCTGCACTTACTCTCAATTTTTCTCAACATGAGGACAGGAGAGCTGTCAGTCAAATAAATGTGAAAATGTAACTTGAGTTACTTTTTTCAAAAAGTAACTCAGATATTTTGTTGTAAATTTGAAAAGTAATGCGTTACTTTACTAGTTACTTGAAAAAGTAATATTATTACGTAACTCAAGTTACTTGTAATGCGTTACCCCCAACACTGGTCATATATATATGAAGGGCCTGAATCATTTTTTGAGTGCATCATAATTCAGTTAAAGTATATGAAATCGAATGCGTGAATCATGTCCGGGAGCCGTATCAAACTCACTTTGAGACTACTGACTTACTTGGGTCACTCAAAATGTGTTCATTCCATGATGTTGAAGTTACATGAATAAATTATGTTTGTTTAACTTAATTGTGATCGATGTACACAATTAAATCATGTAAATCCAACACACTTTTTTTTCAGTGTACATAGGCTAAACACAGTATGTTGCACTATAACATGTGACTAAACATCGAATTTGATCATGTAATGCAATGCATTCAATTCATTACAAGTATAACCAGGAATAGATTTTATTGTAAAATTATGTACAACCACTTCAGATCTTACGAATGCATCATAATTATTATAACGCTGACTGGAAATGGAAAATGTATAGACACTTTTACTGAAGGAAAAAAGCAAACAACAATACAGTAAGCAGTCCTTCCAGAAAAATGCGGCTTTTATTTGTGATTGTCGCGGGCAAAAATCCTTGATTATGCGGCACGTTTTCTTAAAAAATGTGATGGAAAATGCGGGATATTTATGCAATTTTATGCGAAGAAATTGCGGGAACTTGCAAAAACTGCGGTTTGATGAAAAAGAGAAAAAAAGCACTACATCACAGAAAGTGCTGGGAATATTTAAGTTCCCATCTTGTTTTATTGAAGATCTTAATAAACACACGGCTCAAATTTACAAAACATTGAGTCAAACAAGTTCTGTAGCTTTACAAAAGGAATATGCTACAACTTGAAAAATGAATAAATAACTTCCTGTTTTACAGAGGTAGCTTTACAAAACAGACATTTGAGTGCTTCCAATGCACAAAGTGCAATCTCTTAAAGGGTTAGTTCATCCAAAAATGTAAATTCTGTCATTAATGACGTCCCCTCATGTCGTTGGACACCCGTCAGGCCTCCGTTCATCTTCAGACACAAATTAAGATATTTTAGTGTAAATCCGATGGCTCAGAAAGGCCTCCATTGGCTCAATGTTCACTCTCAAGACCCATAAAAGCACTAAAGACGTCGTTACAAAGTCCATCTCACTACAGTGGTTCTACAATAACTTTATGAAGCGACGAGTATAGTTATTGTGCGCAAAAAACCCCCGAAATAATGACTTATATAGTGATGACCGATTTCAAAACACAGCATCATGATGCTATGAATCAGTGAGTCGATTCATGATTCGGATCGCGTGTCAAACTGCTGAAATACGTGACTTTGGCGATCCGAACCGCTGAATTGACTCATTGATTCATAACGCTTCAAAGCTTCATGATGCGGTGTTTTGAAATCGGTCAACACACCGGGAAACTGCTTTGCGCGGTCTTTTGCTGTCATTTTTGTTGGCAAATGGGAATTTGCGTGCTTCATCATGGTCTCCTATGTGCACATTTTGCTCATTTTCGCCTTAAAAGATAAAACTAACACCTGTCTAGTGCTATCAGTCGAGCTAGATCCAAATCTGATGATATGATGAATCCAGAAGATGAAAACATTCGCCTTGATAACTGTACGGATGCTTAGTTTGCACGAAGAATCGGTGAATTCGCAAGCCGGCACACGTCCATATCAGCAGAAATGACTGCACCGCGGTGAGTGTGTGGCTATTCAACTCTGTAATCTTTCTAAAAGGTGCAACCTGTTCATCTAAACATTCATACACACATTATGTAATCATCTCACTTTACCAACAATCAGACTTAAGCAAACATCGGCACACATCCACAGGACCAAACCTATAATCTGCAGATTAGCAGTGATATTCACAACACAAAAGAAGCCCTGTAAAGGAAGTGAGAGAAGGAAAGGTGTTGGTTTCAGGTGTTTACAGCAGATTTATGCAGGTAGAGAGGGAGCCGAATGTCTCAGACACACTCAGAAAAGAGGCCGAACCATGTCACCAACCAATAAACTTCACCTACGGTTTTGTCTGAAGAATAAGGAAGAGAGGACGGTGTTGTGCGCCTGGCCCGAGGTGCTGGCAGCGGTGGAGGCATGCACAGAATGTGCTGTTTTGATAACTGTTAAAGATCAGCGTCGGCCTCAGCCTCGGATACCTGTTTGTTTCATTCGGCTTTAATATCTGCAGCGGTTCTTTAATAGATCTGATTTCATTGGAGGAGGTTGGGTGGAGTTAAGACACCTGATCTGGGATGGTTTAACCTCTTGTCAGTCTATTACAAATACACAGCTTAAAACTAATTAAAACCTTATTAGCCAGGGAAAAAAAGGGACAAGTAAAAAAAGGGGCGCACACACACACACACACACACACACACACACACACACACACACACACACACACACACACACACACACACACACACACGGCTGCTTCTCTGGACTCCTGCAGACTCCAATGAAATCGGAGAACTAAAAAGAAACAAAACAAACTATAAGAAGGAGCTGTTTTCGTAAAAATATGCTGACAATTCCCAGGGTCACCCAGACCACCTCTGAGATAGTTATGCGTGTATTAAAATGCGTCCGAGAGTGAAATTAGTGGTTTGTTTAATATGTGAACGTAGCGGCTAGTATGTGTGTTTGTGGATTACAAGGAACATATTTCACTGGAATTCATAATTTTGTCAGATTCAGCATTTTTAAAAAGCGTTTTCAACAATTATGACAGACTGATTCGAAGCGTGTGTGTGTGTGTGTGAGAGAGAGATGGCATCTGACCATTTAAACAAAATGGACATCAAAGAGAATCAGCTGTTAACCATTAGCACAGATAATCATCAGTGTCAAACACGGCGTTTCACAAAACACCAAGGTTATTACTCAATCTGTGTGTGATGAGAATAAACTGAAAAACTATATATAAAAACCAGCTCAGATACAACAGCTGATTTGTTTTATATTATGGCCGAAAACGTCCGTGAATGTCCATTTTGCCATTCACACTGTGAAATTAAACCAGGCATCAAAAACCTTATAATGTGAAGTAGAAAAGATAGAAAATATGTCTCTAAAATGAGAGTATCATCTGCTTCCAGTGTCAATACATCATTAAAAATATAATAATAATTGTATTGTAAATGATCGCATGCAAGTTTAACGTGTTAAAAATATTTAATGAAATTAACACAGCATCTGTTTCTTCTGTCATCCTTTGGCTAGCTTTACATTATATGATCACGCTCTTATTCATGCAAATGCTTTTAAACCATTCAAGCGCGACAAGACAAAAGAGAACGAGCCGACTGTGAATGTCCTGACTATGACACACACACACACGACACAGAAAGACACGCCAGAATCCAATTCTCTTTTGTGCTTTTATTATGCCAAAATGTCAGTTTTGTTGAGTATTCTCATAAGAGCAGTCTTAAATTAGGTAAATAACGTCTTAAAGGTGCAGTGTGTAATATTTATGAGGATCTATTGACAGAAATGTAATATAATATACATAACTATGTTTTCAGTGGTGTATAAAGACCTTATATAATGAACCGTTATGTTTTTATCACCTTAGAATGAGCCATTTCTATCTTCATACACCGCGGGTCCCCTTACAATGAAGCCGCCATTTTGTGCCACCATATTTCTACGGTCGCCCTAAACGGACAAACTGCTCTACAGAGCGCTAGCTACTCTCTGCTGTCTCAGATGACGACGTCTTTGTCCTGTGTCGGCCACCGAAGTTTCTCTATGTGCTTTGAAAGGGAGGGGTGAGCGGTGGACGATTGCAATTCACAACCTCACCACGAGATGCCGCTAAAATGTACACACTGCACCTTTAAATGAACTTAAAGAGTTGTGAGAAAGTGAGATGCGTGTGACAGTGCATCAGATCCACGTGTAATGTTTGGCAGCGGCAGATCTTAAAGTGACAGTGGTCTAATAAACCAGTCGCTGTGACGTCTGTCATTAAAGGGATAGTTCACCCAAAAAAGAAAAAAACAAGTAGATAGAGCAACCATTGACTACCATAGTAGGAAAAAAAATACTATGGTAGTCAATGGTTGCTCGGTTACAAACATTCTCTTTAAAATATCTTCTTTTGTGTTCAGCAGAACAAAGAATCTCATACAGGTTTGGAACAACTTGAGTGTGAGTAAATGATGACAGAATTTTCATTTTTGGGTGAACTATCCCTTTAATGTTAATCACAGAACAACGATTACAGAGAAAATTGTAGCTTTAATAAGGATTAATCTAGATTTCATTTATAACGTATGCAGTGCAGACTGTTTGATAACTTTATTCAATTTCTGTACATTGATTAGGGCACAAGGAAATATGACTTGAAGATTGTTATAAGTTCACTTAAATAAAATGTTCTTTTTTTTAAGCCAAATGTTGAAATTGATAGCTTTCAATTATTCTGTAATGTTTAATGTCAATCATGAATGTTTCATAGAGACATCAGTATCTGTATTATTATCAGTGATTAGGCTTTCATTCATAAAAACATGCCATTACAACAAATATTTAAAATATACTGTCTTTAAGTTGTTGCTACATTAATTCGGAGAGCAACTGTGAAATTATCACAATATAAAAATATAATTGCAGAAAAAATGTGCGAATAATTAGTTAACATTTTTTAATTGATTAACAGTAGTAATACAGATGCATTGTGCTTTCTTAACGAATACCCGTTTAAGTGAATCTGAATGTATGTGAACTATGAGGTTGTGTGTTAGGAATGCTGGGGTAAAATTTGAGCCTCCGCTTTTATATCGTTGTTGGTCATGGAAAGCTGGGATTCAGTTATTCTATATTCCCTGCGTGTGCGTATGTGGATGTGTATCTCAGAAGCTCATGTACGCCTAATAAAACTCGATATCCGTTTCTCTTTTTTTAAATCGCAATGTAAACGTAATGATCTTATCATTTCTAAAGTCAACAGGTAAAACCACAAGACTGCCAAAAATGAACGAACTACTCATAATAAAGGCTTTAAATATAGTTAAAATGACAATTTTTTAAAGAGAGGAAGTTTGGTCACAGCACTGAAAGTCCGTTTAAAAGTCACATTCCTGCCTTTGCAAACCTCCATCCAAACAATCTGAACACACAGAGAGGAAATGCCATGTCTACCAGCACACACACACACACACACAACTCTCTATTCACCTAGCGAGATACACATACAATGAAACATCCAACCTCATGAATGTACAGCGACACACACGTGCGCACAAACGCACAGTCTTCAGTTATATAGTTTAGTCTTCAGGAATATATGAAGTTATAATGAAATACATTTTTTTCATATTGGATTTGAAGGCCCTGAAATCAGAATCATATGTTGCAATTTCAGCGAGACAGACCATGATATGTTCAACCTGTAGGGAGGTGTGTGTGAGTCAGGAGTCAGACAGTGTGTGTGTGTGTGTAATGCCAGACTGTACACATAGTAGCTATAGATCACAAGCGTGATGGTGTGTGTGATTCTTCAACACCTGTACTGCATAAATTCTGAGCCAGGGCAGCAGTACAAAACATTTCTAATAACAGAGCGAGAGTCAGCTACTGTAAAGATCATAACAAGATCCAGCTGTGTGTGTGTGTGTGTGTGTAGCATGTTCAGGCTTCCTGCACACCCCATGGTTTGTGTGATCAGGTTTTAATTGTGTTTGGCTGAGTGAGTCTGAAATTAGGCAAATGGCTTTTTGATTAAACATTGCACAGAAAAAAGTCGTTATGGAGAAACTCATGATGATAATAATAACAAACATGAAGTCGAGACGCAATAAATCCACAAAACACATGGATTTTGTGCAATAAAAAGCCTAAATCGTATGTATGCAAACAATGGTGACAATTAAATATATAAACTATAGTTCTATAGACAGAACGGTGAGAGTGGGGTAACATGTGTCGAGGGATAATTTTTGTGTCATGTGATCACATTTAAGAAGTGGCAATCATATACAGCTGTCTGTGACTAAAAAAATGCTTTTTGCAAAGAAAGTATTATACATGCCCATTAAAAATTAGGGTAATACTTTCTATGAAGACCATGCTTAGAATGAATTATAGCCCCATTTATACTTATTTATAAGTAAGTATTACTATTATTTATAAACATTTTGACTGAGTCAATGCACATGATTTTTTGTATTAATTACTAAGTAAAAAGAAAACGGTTGGATCAACTTAAAAATTACTTCAATTGGTCACACCTAAAAAAATTAGGTTTTCTCAACTTAAATTATTACGTTTTATCAACTTAATTTCACTCAATCACACTTATATTATTTGAGTTCATTCAATCCTATTATTTGCATTAGTCTAACTTAATTTCACTGCATTCCGACTTAAATGTATTAATTTTTCCTACAGTTGGATCAACTTGAAAAAATTACTTTGATTGGTAACACCTAATTTTTTTTAGTTTTCTCAACTTAAATTATTCAATTTTATCAGCTTAAATGTCACTCACACAAGACTCAAATTGCTTTAGAAATATTTATTAACATTAATTCATGTTATGAATTAAAACGTCTGACGCGGGGGTCCTTAAAGGGAAATTATACTTTGGGTGAAAGTGAGATATTTGAGTATCTCTGAGTTGAAAGAGTGTACAATAATCAGTTACAAAAGGAAAGCAGAAATACCAAGTAAATAGACTCAAATAGCTCTAGTGATCCAACTTACACCCATGTTCACTTTTTACAGTACCGGTTGGTCCCATGAATGCATTTATAAAGACACGGCCTGCATTGCTATAATGTTATTATATTATAGTTACAATTACTTTTTAGTTTTTCCGATCTATTTCTGTCAAATAAGTG
The DNA here is from genome assembly GCA_023566225.1 of Romanogobio albipinnatus. Taxonomy (NCBI): domain Eukaryota; kingdom Metazoa; phylum Chordata; class Actinopteri; order Cypriniformes; family Gobionidae; genus Romanogobio; species Romanogobio albipinnatus. Next base: position 4,973,653 of record CM042256.1, on the reverse strand, counting down.
AATATTTTGTAATGAACAGCCGTGTTGTGTTCTAATAAATACTTATTGTGAGTGATAATATGTTTATACTGTAAAAAATAAAAATGTTCATGATTTGTTATGTCATCTTTTTGTCTTTTGTCAAATCAACTTAAATGCGATTCAGATAAAACAAATCTCCTCTGTTGTATTAACTCATTTTTTTGTATTTTCAATGAACTCAAAATGAAGGCCACCAGGTAACTTACGTTTTTAAGTTAAACCAACAATATTGTTTTTCCAGTCACTAACCTCTATAAATGCATCATTGATGGCTTTAAGTGAAAACATAGCATGCAATTTTCATAAACAAATGTTAAGATATCATAAAGATCGTTTTACAAAGTTGTTTACTTGTAAATGTAACTAATGAACAAAAATTCCTTTAATAAAATAATCATTATCATCAGAAATCATTAATAAACAATTGATAAACTGTCTTTTTTATGTTACATACTAGCAAAACAATAAAAGAAGAATTCCAAACTGGTATAAGCAAAAACATGCATATGGCTGAGGAGATATAGCTGTTAACAAATCAAGATTAATGCAAACATTAGCCATTAAAGACATAATTAATAACTAATTGGTATAGCAAACAAGTGTCTCTGGAACTATTTTATGATCATTTATACATCCGTGTAATGGATTATGAGCATGTGCATTGAATAAGCAAGTACATGTAAAGTCATAAATGTAACTAAAACTGTTCTTATAATGCAGAATAGATCTTAATGAGTCATGTTTATAGAATAGTAATACTTATAAATAAGAATAAATGGGGCTATAATTCATGATAAGCATGGGCTTCATAGAAAGTGTTACTGAAATGATTAGTAATCATGTAAAAGTTTTCATTAAAGATTAGCCATAAAATAAAAACAACCCCCCCCCCCCCCCCTAAAATGGTAGCTGTGGGGTAAAGTGTGTCAGTGAATTATATTGAGCTTTGACTCCAAATGCAGGAAATGCTATTATTAATAACATCACAAATGTTAATAAAAATATTGAAAATTGTTTCGCAACATTGAAATATTCTCAATATTAAATTGTTTGCCTGGTTGTTTTGGGAAAATATGAATCATATAAACATGTTTTTATTTTTTATCGGTTTTATCTCTACATTTCCCTCATGACATGACACAGCTTACCCCTAAAAAGGTCAGGTTGTGTGACTGAAATGATATTTCTATGGCCCCAATGTTATAGGCTTTCTTATAATTTCAGTTGAGAGCAGACAGGGCATCTAGATAATACATTCACACACACACACACACACTCACACTCTTGTTCTAAATTACCTCTCCTCCTCCTCCTAAAAGCCAGCACTTCCTGTAGAGACAGGAAGCACTCACTCAGTTGAGCAGCCAGCCTCTACTGATTTCCTGAGATTTAAACAGAGGAACCATTCAGGCCCTTTACGCAAATGTTAGCATTCTCTCACACACACACATACACTCACACAATAATGAAGTGTATTGGCGTGACAACACTCCTGTCAAACAGTGATTCAATAACTACTATATCTTTATCAGGAACGGGACATATTAGTCAACAAACCCACAGAAAAACAGCATGCTATTTCCCTCACATCATATCTGATAATGTCCAGACGTACGTATGTGTATGAGAGTATTCATATCGCATGAACCTATTCGTTTGGCAGTTCAAATATAACATGATATGATGTTAAAACAGCACAGCAGAGATAATGAGGGAGAAATGGAGTGTGGTGGACTGTAAACCTATGCAAGACACTGTGAAAATGTTTTATTGTGCAATAAAATAGGGGTTCTTTAACCTTCACTGTGTGTGAATTGACCAGTAATCGAAGATCCTGCCACCCACCGAAGCGCACACACACGCCCCCGCACCCACCGGTCAGGTTTAATGGGCAGAGCAGTGTTTGACCTTTCACCCCTAAACCCTAAAGCAGAAACTTTGACCATTAAACAGTCCCTCCAAGCCTATTATCCAATCAAACGCATCAGCGCGCACATCTGGATACTGCATGAGTGTGTAACGTAAGAGCGCAGAGATGATTAATGCTGGGGGTGTATGGCAGACTGCAGTGTCATTAAGATGTTTAAACGTGACATGACAAAGTGCTCTGGACCCAGACCCATCACAACTACTGTGTGTGACATCTGTGTGTGCACGTCTGTGTGTGACATCTGTGTGTGACATCTGTGTGTGACATCTGTGTGTGCAAGCACATGTGCACCGGTGAATGAAAAAAAGAGAATCTATAAAATTATACAATGAGAAGACAAAAAAGAAAAAACAGACAGGTAGATAGAACGATAGATAGAACGATAGAAAGAACGATAGAAATAACGATAGAATGATAGAAAGAATAATCGAAAGAATGATAGAAGGATGGATGGAAAGAACGATAGATAGATAGATAGATAGATAGATAGATAGATAGATAGATAGATAGATAGATAGATAGATAGATAGATAGATAGATAGATAGATAGATAGATAGATAGATAGATAGATAGATAGATAATGATATATAGATAGATAGATAGATATAGATGATGATATATAGATAGATAGACAGACAGATAGAAAGACTGATATATTCGAAGATGGATGGATGGATGGATTCGACTATAGATAGACAATAGATGGATGGATGATAGATGGATGGATTGATTTGACAATAGATGGATGGATAGATGGATATAGATGGATGGATAGATTCGACAATAGATGGACAGATGGATGGATGGATGGATAGAGAGAGGGAGAGATGATAGATAGAGATAGATAGATAGATAGATAGATAGATAGATAGATAGATAGATAGATAGATAGATAGATAGATAGATAGATAGATAGATAGATAGATAGATAGATAGATAGATAGATAGATAGATAGATAGATAGATAGATAGATAGATAGATAGATAGATAGATAGATAGATAGATAGATAGATAGATAGATAGATAGATAGATAGACAGATGGATGATAGATGGATATAGATGATGATATATAGATAGATAGACAGATAGAAAGACTGATATATTCGGAGATGGATGGATGGATGGATGGATTCGACTATAGATAGACAATAGATGGATGGATAGAGAGAGGGAGAGATGATAGATAGATAGATAGAACGACAGATAGAACGACAGATAGATAGATAGATAGATAGATAGATAGATAGATAGATAGATAGATAGATAGATAGATAGATAGATAGATAGATAGATAGATAGATAGATAGATAGATAGATAGATAGATAGATAGATAGACAGACAGATAGATAGACAGATGGATGATAGATGGATATAGATGATGATATATAAATAGATAGACAGACAGATAGAAAGACTGATATATTCGAAGATGGATGGATGATAGATGGATGGATTGATTTGACTATAGATGGATATAGATGGATGGATGATAGATGGATGGATTGATTTGACTATAGATGGATGGATAGATGGATATAGATATAGGATAGACAGAGAGACAGACAGATGTGCAGCAGTGAGTGTGTGTGGCTCAGAGTGGGTCCTGTTTCTCTGGGTAGAGCCGTATTTGTTATTTCTATTATTTAAGACAAATGTAAAAGGCAAGAGACAAACAGCGGCGCACCTGTGAAGCGCGGCCCCAGGGGAACACATGGCTCTTCAGCTATTTCCTGGCCCTGAGGGAGGGGCAAAGCAGAACCAGATGAGGAGGCGACTGGATCGACCAGGTCAGATCGGGCTGGATATGGACGTGCACGTCTGTGAACGTGTGTTTGTGTGTGTATGCACATACAGGAAAGGCAACTCCACACAGAACACAGACATGCAACAAACTCCTAACAATCCACACACACACGCAGAGCTGATGAAAGATGACGGCGTCCTGAAAGCATCATTTAAAACATGTCAGTTAAGTGTGTGAGATGCTCCATTAGATGCGGCGGGTGAAAAGGTAAGAAAACTCATTAAGTCACTTATCACCTCCTGCGTACACACACGGGCCGTCAAAGGATGGCCAGTCGCATTAGCCTGTAGTCACCGAAGGGATGCTTTTGAAATGTGCAGGCGGGCACACTGACAGACATACAGCAGGGCACCGTGTTACCCTCATGTCTAAACACACTGGCGCACACACACCTCCCTCCTCCTACAGCACACTGGTTTGATGGCCGTCTGTGTCCGTCACACCATCAGATTTTCAGATAAATAGGTCACATGCTCACGTATTGCTATGGAAACTCTATTCTTCGCTAAAGCCAGTGCCTGTCATCACAAAGATTAGTCCAGCTGACTGATGACCCAACAGCAGACTGTGAATGTGGACAGCACACACACACTCTCAGATGAGAAAGTTGAGCTCTGCTGTTTCACTGAGTGTGGGATGAGCTACTACAGGATTTAGTACATTCGACATTTGTTCACCAGGTTATAGAAGGGATGTCACGGTACCAATACCATCTACATTTGATGGTACTCGGTACCAATTTCGGTACCACAGCTAAATGTTTTTATTTTTTATTTAACTATTTAAAAAAGTTATTAAATGTATTAAGTTTATCATTTATGATAATAATCATAAGTAAATAACACAATTATTTAAAGGCTGTATGCTGTTTAAAAGTAAACATTGTTTATAAAAAAAAGATCAAGTGAAAAAATATCCATATTTAAAACTTTATCAAGTAAAGTCTCGGCCGACCGCCTTCCGTGTTCAATTTATGGAAAAAGTGTTGAAAGTGCCTCTGCCGATCGACAGACTAACTCGACCAGGTCCGCTCGTCATGACGTCACGTACGCATCTTGAGTTTCACTTTCAACATTCAACACTTTTCCACAGAAGGCGGTCGGCCGAAAGTTTACTTGATAAAGTTTTAAATATGGATATTTTTCTTACACAAACACATCGATTCGCTTCAGAAGGCCTTTATTAACACCCACGGAGCCGCGTGGAGCAGTTATTTGACGGACAGATGCACTTTTTATGGACTTCCAAAACAGAGCAACTATTACTGCCATTATAATGCTCGGATTAGCCTGGACCTTTGTAATATAACTCAGATTTTATTCGTCTGAAAGAAGAATGTCATATACACTCGGATGACTTGAGGGTGAGTAAATCATGGGCTAATTTTCATTTTTGGGTGAATTATCCCTTTAAGTACTTTAACAAAGTATTTGTACTTCGTTACTTCCCATCTCTGCAAGTGTCTCATAGCAGCGGCGAGTGAACGCAGAGCAGCTTTATAACATCACTCTCACACACTCAGATGTGTGTGATATGATAAAGCAGCGCTGCGTTCCCCCACACACACGAGCGGAAGAAGAGGAAGCGCTCGTCTGACAGAATAAAAGCTCAGCAAATTGTGCCTTTAAAGGCACAGTATGTAAGTTGAGGTCGCTTATTCAACACAAGGGTGTAGCTCGATGACGCCTGGATTTTGTGGAATCATGGGAGTTGTCGTCTTCACCTCTACAGCCGGTGGGAAATAATCAGACGGGACTTTGGCAGAAATCATATTCATGAGCGAATGTATTACAGATTTATGAGCGTTACTGTAGTATGAAGCAGGAGCGGGATGAGGCGCTGAAGCGATTGCTAACGAGAGACGAGCGCGACACACGGCTCGAGAGCAGTGGAGCTTTTATTCTATCAGACGAGCGCTTCCTCTTCTTCTGCTCATGTGTGTGTGGGAACGCAGCGCTGCTTTATCATATCACACACATCTGAGTGTGTGAGAGTGATGTTATAAAGCTACTCTGTGCGTTCACTCGCCGCTGCTATGAGACACTTGTTCACACTGCAGTGAGAGATCGATATTAGGCGGTAAAACATGGCACTCTGTGCGGTAAATCAACAACACCAGATTTAAACAATAAGACTAACTGTGTTGAGCTGGAGAACAATGATCAGTTTCTGTCCATCAATGATCCAAACAGTTGCTCTCCTGTCTAATAAAACACATCAGATATTAAAGGCTTTGGTGTTTAAGGGTAACGCGGGTATGATGTCATTGAGCGGTCCGTGTCCTGGTTAAAATCACTTATTTCTCTGGATTTAAACATTCTTGGAAACATTTGGGATAATGTAAGTACACAAGTCAACAAAATATATAACACTGTTCTAGTGTTTTTTTTGGATATTTTAAACCAAAAATATTACATATTGTGCCTTTAACGGAGAAAAAAAAAGTTGTAAATAAATACACTCTTATCCTACTTTCAAAAAGTACAGTATTTATAGACGGTAAGCAGAACACTCATCTTCTATTCTCAACAGACAGATCAAGAGCACAGGACACACACACACACCCACACACCCACACACACACACTATGTTCCTTCAGTGTTTCCAGAATAATGTGTTACAGTGGTACTCTGTTCTCTGCACACACAGGACATTTGGCAAACGGTCTCTTTCTCTTGACCACAGACTCAGACACACACACACAGAGACAGAATCTCTCTTCTGTGTCACTTGTTCCTCCAGTCTTTTTAAAGCAAAACTCAGTGAGAGTAACTTTGTGTGTGTGTGTGTGTGTGTGTGTGTGTGTGTGTGTGTGTGTGTGTGTGTGTGTGTGTGTGTGTGTGTGTGTGTGTGTGTGTGTGTGTGTGTGTGTGTGTGTTCATGTGACATATGCTGCCCTAACAACTGTTATTTTTACTGGCAACCCCAACATTACAAAAGAAAAGTGCCTGTGTGCACTTATATTTTTCCATCCAATAATGTACAGCATTAATGGTCTTTCCTGCTTATTAATAATTCACGACAGATATATACAAAAATTTGTCTGCGCGAGTGACTCTGGATAAATAAATGATGAAACAGGTGTGACAGATACAGAAACATCTGTCAGCTTTACAGGACAAAACCGAAGACAGAGAGACAGAGAGTCAGAAAGCAAATATGAATTATTAATGAGTGGAATAACATGACAGATGTGGGATATTTTCATTTCCAGTAAGTAAATGCGACTCACAAACACACACACATTTACACACCAGAGCTTTGCATCACTTCAAACGGTGTGGTCTGGACTTCCTCTCACGCTCTAATGGACAAACGGTCTTCAGTCTCGAGTCTCGCGCACACACACCTTCACTGCTGTGAGACTCGAATCTATTTACTTTTACACCATTTCAATTCACCTTTTTGTTATTTAAAAGTTTGATTCCCTTGACAATGAAACATGAAACCCAGTGTGAACATGGCTGTCATTTACACCAACTAAAAATACAGGAATTAAGAAATAAATTTATACTTATGTTTTTATGCATTTGGCAGACGCTTTTATCCAAAGCGACTTACAGTGCCCTTATTACAGGGACAATCCCCCTGGAGCAACATGGAGTAAAGTGCCTTGCTCAAGGACACACTGGTGGTGACCGCTGGGATCGAACCAGCAACCTTCTGCATATCAGTCCCATGGTTTAACCCACTGGACCACCATCTCACATTCTTAAAGGGATAGTCCACCCAAAAATAAAAATTCTGTCATCATTTACTCCCCCTTATGTCATTCCAAACCTGTATGCCTTTCTTTCAACCTATTTTATGCACATTTTGGGGTATCACATAAAAAAAAAACGCCGGATGGAAATGCCAAGTATGCGCATAAATTAAAAAAATGCACGTAAAAAAAGTATGCGCTCGATTGTGTCGGATAAAATTATCTGATAAGAAAACATTTACTGAATACATTCTTATGCGCATTCTTATAATTATATAAGAATTGTATAACTTATAGATTCTTATAATTCGATGCGCATCAAAAAAGTCATGTGACTCATGTGGATGGCATAACTGGACTATCTCATTGGACAGCATTTGAAACGTTGGTTCAGTACCTCTCAGAACTCTCTTACACAACTGCTTTCCCAAACAGCCGGCATCCGAAAGCAAGATAACATGTTTATTGCGTTTCGTCTGCGCACTCTGAGGTGCAAGTCATTTATTACATGGGTCAATGACGGGACTCCTAAATTTTCTGTCCGACTGCATTTTTTTTTTTCAATTAAAAACTGGTTTAAATGCATAAAAAGATAGCATATATATTTAGTACCTCTCCCATGTTTGTACTCACTTTCATTTTTCAAAAAACATTAGTTATTGTAATTTTTCTGTTATTTAAAGTGTCAAAATATCATGTGGTGCGACCGTCTGGCCATAACTGCCGTTGTGGAAACATCTTTGAAATGACTCTAAATGTATTCAAATTTATTTTCTACACTATTTGGCATGATTTCCAAAGTGTTTTGTAATCCTGCACAACATTGAAAAGGGATTTTTTTCTTTCTTTCTTTCATTATATACAAACAAACATTGTCGGAGGATTTCCATTTTATGAAATACGTGGTGCGCCCATCAAAAAACGACCAATTTTTGGACGTTTATGTTGCAATCCAATTAAAGATAGGAAATTGCATCATATACCAATTAGCCAAGGACCCATTGAAGCAGCAAGCATGTTTGTAACTCTCTCTCAAATCTGGAAAAAAATAACCTTTTTAACGGCTGGAATGCAGTCATGTGGTGCGACCTCAAAAAAACAAAAACAATGAGTATTAAGTTATTTCTTCAAATATATATATTTATTATAAATTTCATAGTGACCTTTTGTGGGATTCTAGCTTGTTTTGTTTAGGTGGCCAATTCGATGCCTGTAAATGTAAAAATATCATGTGGTGCGACCACTGCAGAGTGTTTTCTATGATAGATATATGTCCTAGATTGGCAGTTTTTGTACATTATGTACTTTATTTTAGTATATTTTGGAATAGATTTAAAAAATATCTTTATGGAACTTGATCTTTACTTAATATCCTATGGTTTTTGGCATAAAAGAAAAATCAATAATTTTGACCCATTTTTGGCTATTGCCACAAATATACCCATGAGACCTATGACTAGTTTTGTGCTCCACCCTGGTAGCATTATAATCATGTAATTAATGCCTTGTCATGAACAGTTTTAAGTAAATGCACATTTGTGACCCTCAAAAAACTGTTCATGACACGGCATAATTACATGATTATACAAAAATTATTTAAAAAAACCTGTATTATAAAAAAATATTTGTTTATGTTCACAAAAACAATGCTGTGAAATTAATAAAATATGGTTTAAATCTATTTTTTTTGTATGAAATGTATTGTTTATTGATATCTTTAAATAGATTTTGAATAATATTCAAGATCTTCATATCATTTGGAGCGCCCACTCATCATGTGGTGCGACCAATAACAGCAATAACTGCATTAAATAAATAAAAATGTATCTAATTTCTGTGGTTGAAGTACAGAATGCTTAAGTGAACGGTATTTTTAAAACATTTTGATCAGTTTTATGCAATTTACAAGATAAATAAGTCTGTTAACTACATTTACGAAGGCCTCTCTGAAATTAAAAAACTAAAATGTGAAATCATCTTTTGCAAAAACTCAAAATAAATGCAAATACTTTGTTTATAAACACCTAAATTACTTAAATTACATGTTAAGGAAATAAATTAGTTTTAAGATAAATCACGGTCACACCACACAACCTTTTTTTAAGGCTATGGCCAATTAATCTAGATGAAAAAACAGTAAAATCACTTAATTGGAACATTTAATATGAATTTATGTGTACACAACATTCTTAATGTTTGAACAAATGCAAGAGATATTATAATTTTTTGTATTTTAAAATTGGCCAGTTGAAAATCCTCTTTCTCCTACTTCCATTTTTCTTAAGCGCCAATTTATCTGGAAGAGACAATTTTGTTCTCTCCGGCTCACTGGATGGAAACGGAGCTTTATTCGCAAATGTTTTATGCGATATTCCCATTTTACAAATGTTAAATTCACAACTTTGGATGGAAACTTAGCTAGTGTTCGCCGTTTATGTTCAAACAATGCCGGTCAATGGAGTCCAAGACGACGACAACACTGGACCCCACTGACTTGAGCATTTGCACAGTAAATACATTCTTCTAAATATCTTCTTTTGTGTTCTTTACAGGTCATACAGGATTGGACAGAATTGTCATTTTTGTATGAACTACCCCTTTAATTGCGGTCACAGAAGTGTGTGCTATTATTAAAACCTGTCTTCATGGGCGAAAACTGTGTAACTTTGTTTAAAGGCGGACGAAAAGCAAACACAGAAACTTTGACACAGCCTTTTAGTGCGGATTAACGTTGTGGTAACATTGTGTCACGGTTAGACCCGTCTGTGTGGAAAACTGGTGTGCTAACATGGAGGAAAGTGGGAAAATGTGGGCTGTTGCAAACCATGGTACACAGTCATGAATGGCACAACACACACACCCGTCGTTACTTTCTGTGGTGAGTCAACAGAGGGTTAGATTTACTTATTTGGTCTCGATGTTGCAAAAGACAAAAACTCGGGCGCTTAATATAGAAGCTGTCAGGGGGAATATGCGACTCCGCTGAATGATGGAGTGTGAATAAATATGCATGTGTGTGTGTGTGTGCGCGTGTGTGTGTGTCTCCACTGTAATGACAGACTTTGGCTGCTGAGTACGCAAGAGAAAAATGAAATGGACAGAAAATGGAGCGACATAGGAGGTCTGTAACTCAGCGAGAAAAGACAAGGTGAGAGGTGATGGAGGGGTCAGCCAGGTCTGGGATCCACAGCGCATGGGTGTGACTCCACGCTAAGAGAAAACAGACGTCAGCTGAGGGAGCCTGATATTACAGCGGCAATATAGACGGTGGTGAGTCTTCATATCTATTCCAGAGAATGAACAGACCGCAGACCATTAGACTGGATACGTCCCTGGAGCCATTAATTCAAAAAGAAACCGCGCGTGTGCGCAAGAGAAGAAAGAGACAAACAAGTTCTGCTCCAAAACCTAGTGAGCCGTGTCTCTGCCCGCTCATTCTGACCGTAACGGGACCTCAGAAGTGACCGGTTTGGGAACGCTCTACACAGCCAGCGGTGCACAAATAGCACTCGTCACATGAAACTACACTTATAATAAACAGAGTTTGATGTTAG